>WUAP02072447.1:0-17515 GCA_015163945.2 Stichodactyla helianthus
GGGAATACGATTCTTTGTTTGAGGTTTATCCATATTAATGTATCTTCTCAAGCGTTACCATTAAACAAAGGAAAAAAGTCCCAAAGGAATGACACGTGACCTGTATTTGGAAAACAACGATAGGATCTATTAAGAGAGTGATCCTCGTTTTCCGGGGGATCACTAACGTCCATTAAAAACCAGCCACGCCCAGATTCTATTGTTTTTACCTACATTCTTAAAGCCGGGGGCGGCTTTGATAATCAGCAGGGGAGAGCGGGGCTGACTAGCAGGTTTTGAATTTCCAATTCAAAACCTGTCCCGGGCCATCTCTTGAATTTGAAATTCAAGACCTGCTAGTCCATGCCCTGCTCGCCCACAAGCCGTCCTCAGCTTGAAGAGTCAAGGGCTACCAAAGTCCGTGTCCTATCAAGACTCGTGCATTGGCCTTGGTTATAAACTCTAAACTATGCTCTTGCCAGAACAACTAGCATCTCTTGAGCTTTTAATACGTGTGGGATATGACTTTACTCAATTGCGCATGTACGTGACGTAAATCCGAAGAGAAAGCGACGTAATTTTTCACAGCTTCGAAGCATTCCTTGTAGTTCATTACCAAGCTAGACCTCGCACTTGGTTTTTAACCTATATATAGTGTGTCACGGAAGGGTGAGAATAGAAAATCCTCCAACTGCCTCCCCCTCCCCCTCCCCTCCACCTAAGGGAGTAGTCTGAATTTTAAATGTAGTTTTTTTATGAAAGATAATTTGTCTTGACGTGTATTCAGGAAGGCTGAATTGAGTCACGGAGAATTGTAAAGGGACACAACAATACCTGCAGCTCAATCGCAAAAAATCAGCTTGAAACAACGACTACCTGCAGTTGAATCGTCTGCGATAAATTATAATTATTCACGATGGAGTAAAGTGAACAGCGTGTGTGTTTGCGAGGGTGGGAATCATTTCTTTTAATTTTCAAACTGACTTCTTTCTGTCAATCAGCGCATCCGATGCGAACGAGCTACCCCATCAAAATTAGTTTCATTGCGTAATACATCTTCGTGTAAGCTGAACGTCATTGAATACTAAACGCGTACGGTACTTATTAGACCTTCGCCTTAGCACTATTTTCCAACTTCGTGCATGTTGAGACAATAAACTGCACGATGGTATGTGCTAAATTCGAACATGACATCTTTTGTTTTCGATGAATTTATAATAAACTTTTTGGTAAGTATTTGTAAGGCATGCATGTGTCATCTGGTGATACCTCACAAATTCAGACCTGCTTATTATTTTGATTATTTGGGAAAAAATAATCAAATTAAAACCAAAGATGTTCGAATTCAGCATATCGCCATCGTGCAGTTTATTGTCTCAACATGCACGAAGTTGGATAATAGTGCTAAGGCAAAAAGGTCTATTAGGAATTAAGATATATCCGCACGAAATCAATCACGATAAGTTCTTATTTCATTAGGTAGAAAAATTCCTAATTATCAAGTATCTTTTATACGTATTTTACCAAACGACAAATTCAGTGGAAACTAGTTTCGTTTAATGACCTCTTCAGTCCACTGTAATCACTGAAATCAATCACGAGAATACTGATTGGAAATAGTAAGAGTCAAGACGTAAGTGGTTGGCGGGAAGAAATTAAAAGGAAAAAGACTGTCTTATCAAATCTTCTAACGTTCTCTAAAAAAAGGCAGGTTTTTAAATATTTTTAGGTCAGTGATTATTCAACACAGTCAATTAACATTCTAAGATTTACAGGCTTATTTCAGCTAAAACAAAATCCACAAGCAAAAGTAATATTTGCAATGATAGTATAATTAATATAACATCAAGACGTTACCGGTATATGATCTTCTATCCTCTCTGTTCCCGCCAGCTTTAATACATGCACATCCGTAGCTTCAGGGTTTGAGTTTAATACAATGTTAGTGATTCTTGGCCCAGGCCACGTGAAATTCCTCATAAACCAATAGCCTTAAAGTACACGACTTGAGATTAGAAATATACCACATACACAAGATTTTCCTTCGTCATTTGATATGTACAAATAAAAAATACTTTCGTAAAACAAGCTCAAATTGCTTTATTGAGCGTCCTCGAAATTCGAAGCGTCTGTTCTTTGTCAAAGAGTGGTAAATGAGAAAACAGAAGGAAAAAGAATAATGAATGAAAGAACGTATGAAAAAATGTTATAACGATGATGATATTGAGAGAAAGAAAAGGAAAATAGAGAAGCAAAGGGAAAAAATGGATAAGTTGGAAACACGGAACTCATTTGTCACAAATTCGCTTCCTTCGTAACTAGCACACCAATCCATTTAAACTCCTTTTTCCCCATTGAACAGTTGAATAAACTCTTACCAGACAAAACTAACTTGACTTCAGCAAATTCTGCTTTTCTACATTGATCTGGCCAACGGTTTAAGTCCGTGAGTCTGAATGATTTATTGAATGATTTATGATTTATATAGCGTCTTTTCTATGTGGATATTAGTTACAAAGGCAGCACCTTCTCCTCAGTTATTTTAAGACCCTGAGTGTTGGTCCGGCCGGGGCTTGAACCCTCGACCTCCCGCACGAGAGACCGATGCTCTACCAACTGAGCTAATCGGGTGGCGGGGAGTCGTGCAAGTTAAACTAGGAGAAAGAAATCTTGTGAATCGATTATCTCGCCTTACCATCAACTACGGCCCTTAATTGATTTGCGTTTCAGAAGACAATTACTGAAGTGGTTTTACAGGTTTTAGTTGCTTAGTTACGTGGATCATATTTTTCGAAAAAATACAAGCAACGTTCAAGTTAAGTCGCGTCATACAAATACTGTATACTGGGCCGGTGCAAGATCTGGCGTACCTGATGCGATTTCGATCATTTCGACTCGAAAATGTGCATTACCTTGGCTTCTTATCGCTAGCTGCCCATAGAGTGATAGTCATCTATTACGAGTCCTTTCAAATGTTTTCCCCCCTAAATATTAATTTTACTCTATCAGTTAATTTTTTTTAAAGATAGGATGATAAATAAACCATAAGGAGCTCAGAAAAAATCTGATTCCCAGATGAGAATCGAACCCATGACCCTTCGCATTCTAGTCGGATGCTCAATGACCACTGAACTACTGGAGACTCTGTTCTGGTTTTCCTATTCCTTAGAAACTCTTTCAGTTTAAAATTTTACTTCCAGTTTTAATCCACACACCGTCGAACAAACTATGGCAGTCAACAGGGCTGAAAACCACACATACTGTGAAAAACCTCTAATGAGAGCGGATTTTATGAGTTGGGAAACGATACAGCAACTGACAGAGGCGTAGCGAGGACCCCCAAGTGCGGAAAGTCAGTAAAACTAAAATGAATAAACGAATAAATAAGTAAGTAAGTAAATAAAGGCAAGGAGTAGAAACATTTCAACAGACCCTTGCCTAACATCGCTCGTGGTCTCTGAACAAACCTAGGGTAGTTAGTGATGATTTACCTAGCTACAAGTATGATAAATATAGCTACGTAATTTCGTGTTACTTTTAATGTATATTGTAAAGATCAATAGCTTTTAGAGAGTTCAATAAAGTGTGTAGCAAGACAACAAGTCTCAAGTTCTGTTCAAACCCAACAAACTCAACATTGCCGACGAGAATTCAACAAATTCCTGCATGGCAAATAGCACCATAGGAAGCATTGAGCCCTTTGACAACGCCAAGGAAAACCATGTGGAACTCTTACAGTGAAAGGTTTGAACATTATATAAGATATAAAAGATGGCAAGAAAGTAGTCTCCGTATTCTTGACCATCGTAGGGAGCAAGACCTACGAACTGCTTGAACAAACCCTTAGCGGGTCGTTTTGTATGTGGCCTGAGGAATATCCAGAAGAAGCTTTTGACTGAAAAAGCGCTCACCTGGAAAACTGCCATCAACATCGCACAAGCAGTGAAGTCGGCGGGTGACAAACAAGCCAATAACTTCAAGAATGAACTTCCATGTGGTGGGGTGAATGACCTAAAGGCACGCCCCAGGAACAAAGATACGAGAAAAGAGAAACAAAGGAAATGTTTCCGTTGTGTTGAGAACCACCCATCATAATCATGTTGTTTTAAAGATGCGAACTGCCGATTTTGAAAAAAAAGGTCATATCGGGAAAGTTTGCAAGAAGAAAGAATCTGCTTTGTCAAATAGACATTCTGGCCAAAAGAGCGACCAGAAACTGGTGCGGTACGTAGACGAGAGTGCCAACGACTGTAGGTTTGGTGGTTTGTTCACGGTTGAACAAACGAATCCAGAGCCATCAATTGTCATTCCAATTGACCTGAAGGGAACGAGAATTTCAGTGGAGTTGGACACCGGAGCCCGGGGAGAGGGAGGGTACTCTCTTTGTCCAAGTGGTAGGGGTGATCGGCGGTCCTTTTAGGGTTGAAAATATTTCCTGTGTGAACCTTTTAGGGGTTGCGACTCAAAAGTCGGTTACGATAACATGACTCAACACCTTTTAGGGCCAACTACCGTAAACAATATCAGTGCAACCAGTTTTTCATCAGCTTAACAAAGTAAATCTTCTCTTTTGACAAAGACGTCATATATAGTCGTACCTTTTAGGAGTTGAAATCAACATGGCTTCAAAAGCTCTTTTAATTTGTGCGTACCTTTTAGGGTTCGTTTCAAAACCGACCGCCGATCACCCCCTACCACTTGGACAAAGGGAGTACCCCTTCCCCCCCGGATAAGGTTAGGGCTAGGGTTATTATTAATTATAGACCCGAGACAGGTTTTGAATTTGAAATTCAAGACCTGCTAGTCAGCCCCGCTCTCCCCTGCTGATTATCAAAGCTGCCCTTGGCGTTAAGAATGTAGGTTTTGCAGTGGATTTCAAAACCTACATAAAACTGTTATGCAACAGAATTTTAGAAATAAGAATTTATTTACTTGAATGTATTTTTGCATGATTCTGCAAGTCGAGCATGTTTAGTTTTGTAACCGAGACTGTTTTGACTTAGAGCTGCTTGTTATTCCTGTTCGACAGGCCTCTTTCAAATTAAACTAAACACTCAAACCACTAGGGTTAAACTTGTCTAGATACGTGATGTAAATAGAATCTTAGATCATATTATATTGTTATATAAGGACGAGCCATTTAGCTCTTCCTCACATTCATTCATTCATTCCTTCAATCTTGTACAACTTAGTTGTGAACAAGGCTAAGTTGAAGTTCTGGTTGCACTGGAAGGAACGGACCTCAGTAAGGAAAGTGGCCGAGTAAGGAATCCCTACTGACAGCCACATCGACTAAGGAAAGTCCTTTTGGTCAACCTGGCTTTGCCTTAGTTTGTGTATATTAGATCAAAACACTTAACTTGTAGAGAACTTCTAAGAACAAAGATCAATAAAACGAGCTCGGCAGTCCAGTGATCCCTCGTCGTACCCTAGTCTTATATTGGTGGAGAGCTACCGGGTATGTCAGGAACGGATCCAGCCAAAAATATAAGGGGGGGCTTGACCGAAAAAATGGCTCATTTTACTGTAAATCCATTACTTTGATCAAATAAAAATATATATGGTTGAAAAGGGGGAAGGGGGCTATAGCCCCCCTTTGCCCCTCCCTGGATCCGCCCCTGTATGTGTAGTCTTACATAACAATGAAATTAGGGCGTAACTGATTTTTAATCAGCCAGAATGTACTCCAAGATTCTTTAAACCGAGATCAGTGCCATATGCATTGAAGGAGGGTGATAGAAAAGGAAAGCGCCAGTTTTCCATTTTCGCGAAGACTGCCATTGAAGCTAGGTACTGATACGAGCAATTATGGCGTGGGTGCGCAGTTATTTTCTCACTAATTGCCAAACGGAGAGGAACGTCCTATTACATTTGTGTCGCGAACTTTAAGCAAGAGCGAGCGAAAATACAGATTGAGAAAGAAGAATTGAGTATTATTTTGGAGTAAAGAAAACCAGTTTGCATCTAGCAGCAGATTCGACCAGCAGCAGATTCGGAATTACGTCATTTTGACGTCACAGATTTTCGCTGGCTTAGCAACAGATTCACTAAGCAGGGGTACGGGGACGGGAACAAGATTGCTAAGTTAAACCTGAAACCGGACACTATTAATAATTATAAGTAATACATGATTCTGAGGAATATTAAGGATTAAATGTCCCCGCAGCCGAGGGAAGTTTAGTGGAAGTCCCGAGGCCGTAGGGCTATTTAAAAAATTCTTTTGTTTTGAAGAAAGAGGATAATAAAGGATATTACACAGGTTCGCGGAGATACGAATTTTACCGGCTTCGAGTGACGAGGATAGCTCTCCGCGAGTGACTCACTCCATAATTCAGTTCGCATAATTTATCGGCACTATGAAATGATAAAAAAGTCAAAAAAATGTGTAAAGAGTTTGAAATATTCAATAAAAAAAAAATCAGATCAGTAAAATATGTTATTGGGAAAGGTCTGTATCATATAGTATACCTAGATAATGAATAACAAATTCATGATTCGATACACGAAACACAAGCCGAATATTTGGCCAAACGCTTCTTGTTTTAATGCAATTATTTTCGAGGTTCAAAGCTATTAAAGCTTGCATCACTTCAACAATCGCAAAATACAAGCAAAGGATTACACATACTTGATAGAGTGGTTTTCGTATGAGTGGGAAACTGACGGCAACGTATGACTGAAACACTGAATTACCACGGAAGGTGGAAAGTCGATTAAACGCAGAAAAAATCCGATTCTCAGGTATCTGTAAACAACCTTGATCTGTTGACCGATCAGTGTCGTGTTGCTGTGGAAATGTGACTTACCATTTCTGTTGATAGATAAGATAAACTTGAACACCGTATGAATTGGTGGTTGATTACTGACGTTTCGGACGTTATTCCTTCGTCGGAGTTGAATGAACCATTTCTACCTGGAGTTCGTTGGGTTCGAGTTCTACTATACAGAACTTGAGACTTGTTCTCTTGCTACAAACTTTATTGAACTCTCCAAAAGCTATTAATCACTTGACGCGAGGTTAATATGCTGAAATGTCATTTAAACTCTCCTAGCTAAATATAGCTGTTTCAAAAAAAGAAGATGGATATAATAAGCTTAAACACCGTATGAATTGGTGGTTGTAAACTGACGTTTCGGACGTTAGTCCTTCGTCGGAGTTGAAAAAAAAGGTTGACGGAGCGAACGGCGAATGGCGATCGAGCTATAAGAATTTCTTCATATTCATTTCTTAAATACCTAAAAATGCCTGTACTATTCAGCGAAGATCTTCAGCAGGCATTATTTAAGGTTTTACGTATCAAAGAATGCCCTTTTGTGAGGGGGAAAGTTTGAAGACAAAAGAAGAGGGATTATCTGGGATTAACAGAAACGGGCGAACGGATTCATCGGAGTCATCAGTCGTGAAGCGAACACCCATCGTTCACTTTTCGGAAAGCTTCGTCGGATCGCGTTTTGGTACGAAATACTAGGTCATTAGCATAATCCCTCAGGTGTGAAAGCGTGTCGGAAAAGATTCGTTGACATTCGTGTATTATCGGAAAGGGTTTTAATTTACTGTCTCATCCCCTCTTGAGTTTTTATGTCCCAAAAATCTATTTCTCAGGGGATGATAGAGTGTCAAAAATCTCTTCAAACTTCAACAAAATCCAAAGGTCCTTTTTGTTGTGATGATGAAAAACTAACTGGTGAGGATTATGGACAATTCATGAGACCCTGGACTCTACTGATTTTAGAGAGTATTGGTGAGGGCAAGGAATGAACATCACGGCTACCCGACAGAAGAGAGAACTGAATCAAACATTTATTTTCTAAAAACGGTTCCTTTTGGAGCCATAAATTAATAAAAATAATAAACAATGCTAGTATGGCTTTCGAAGATGAGATGCTTTAGTTGGCATACCTTCATTAAATCCCTTAGTCCTCGGATATTTTCACATTTCAAATGATATTGGAAAGCGCGTTCTATACTTTAAAATTGACTTTCGGGTTTAGATTAGTTTCTCAGCTACATTTTTTATCCCGCTGTTGATGACTCCAAATTATTGTTGCACTGTAAAATCGTAAACAAAATACTAACTCAGGTTGCATTATTTCGAGGATTTTTAAATCACTTTGTCAGTATTTACAAAATATTTTTGGAAACGGAACCTGCAATAAACCGGAAACAAGAGTAATTTGATCGTCATAACGTATACTAGTCGGATTTAATGTAATGTATGAGGCAACCGTAGGGATCCCAGGGCGTTATTTTTCTCTATAGGTAAGCTGAACACCGTGAATTTTGGGTACGCATATATCAGAAATGAATGTAAAGTGGATGCGTTCGGTGTGTATATATATATATATATATATATAGAAAGAATAAAGAGAAAAATAACATTAAGCCCTTGGCGGGAATCGACTTTAAAGTAAGAATGTATTTCAAGAAAAGCAAATGGTTTTGGTGTGGGATCAGAGGGCAAAGTTCCAGTGTCAGCTTCCTCTAACACAAGTCATGTATTATCACTAACAAATATTCCTTTAAATTCATGTGATTTTATAATCTAAGCTCACATTTCTGAATATTGGTTCTATAATATACACATTTATTAGAAAGTTAGTCAATTTGACTTAAGAGTAAGAATATTAATATGAACAAATTCTTATAGCTCCACAGTTCCTTTCGGTCGTTGCAATCTCCAATCACCGATCGCCATTCGCCGTTCGCCCCGTCAAACTTTTTTGAAATAGCTATATGTGAACAATAAAGACATAGATATATAAAGGAAAGATAAAGTTGAGGAAAAACTACAATATGTCGAAACCAAACATCACTAAAATAGTAGGAAATTAATTAAGCTTGTCTGCGTAATCTGCTCACGCATCCGGTGTTGCGTTACGTACTGTTTGTCAAAGGTCACAATGCTAACAACGTATGCAACACTCATGTTGTAAAGTTTTATTGAGGAAGATAACGACTTCTGGTTTTAAACGGCCATCTGGCAGCAAATCACAACAAGCTACATATTTTGTGACGTTATTACCTAATATTCTCCAGAAACGAAATCGTGAGAGTTCGTGACAACAAACTCCCCACCACCATGACCACCACCACCTCTTCCTCCTCCTCCTCAGCTCTTTGTTCTTTTTCTACTATTTGATTTCCGTTTTTCTTTCATTCAGCTAGCCGTCAGGTTATGCAACGTTGTGCGTCATTGTAGTTCTGTTCTCGGCCATTTTATTCACAGTTCAAAAATCAAAAACAATGAAGGTCCGAGATGAACACTTTTATGAATATAACACGTAAATATGCAACTCATTGCCGTGTCGTTGCAACAGACGTGGATTAACGGTGTGAATGATAAACTGAATATCTGGTACTGGTATTGCAATCTGAAGGCTCGTCTTATCACCATATTTGGTTTATTACTTTTCTTTTATATCCCTGACCTGTGAGGTCACCTTTTACTTTTCCTGCTAATCCTACAATTTGTAACCTTTATTCAGCCATTCATCATCGGCTGTCAACAGTTCTGATTAACTCATAATATACGAAACAAATCTCCTCTAAAACTAGGTTTAAAAATCCTTGTCCTTGTTTAAATATTTTTGCTACAAAACCTTTTGCAACGACATTTAGAACACTGGAACATCTAGAATACGAAGCCACAACTTTATCATTTCGAATAGGATGTATCGCTAATTATCCCTGGCAGAGAGCCATTGCTTTATCAAGACAAAAGAGGTTTAAAAGGTTAATTTGTAGTCAACGACAAGCTTGTTTCTGACTGGAGGACAGGAAGGCAACTCTTGGAGCACCATACCTTACAGAGAACTATCAAAGTATCAAAGGAACTGACTGCTTGAAGTGACTGAAGAAAAACAGAAAACCAGGACAAGATGCTGCGAAGTGTTGTTGTAGCAGGATTAATCTTCACTCTTGTAAGTAATATCGCATACAATTATAGGTAAACCGGAGAACCCTGGGCCAACATCATGCTACTGTATACGAACCAGTCACCTATCTCCTGTAAGATCTGCAGACGAAAGAGTGGTCAGTTATCTGAATCAAGTGGCCTCTTTGAGAGACGTTTTATAACTTTCCCAGTAAGCAACGTTTGCTTACGATTATACTTTTAATATTGTAATTCGTTTGGGGTAGTTTGTAATGGAGTTTTAGATTAGAGGCAGCTTTAGCTACATTGATTTGCTGGGAGAGTTTTCGAGCTGCAGAGCGTGAATTTCATTTGACTGTGTGTGAAAGAGATCTACTGCATACATTTGGAATGTTGGTGTTTGCTAGCCAAGCGAAGGGACGCAAACAAAGTACTGAGCACGTGAAGACCTTATATTTCTAACTGACGGCCACTCCTCGTGATTTTGAAATGATAAAAACATTCTGGCTTTTATAAAGTATTCATCTAACTTGCCTAAAACGTATTACTAAAACGAAAGTATAGAGAAAGACAGTTAGAATGTACAGAAAGTTTTCGAGATCCAATTTAATGTCATTCAATCACTAACCAAAACAAAAGAAGATAACACGAGCTTAGGATTTATCTCAAAAACAAATAACATATGTAAGCTAAATGCTATTACATGTGAGGAAGACGTAGTGGGTGTTCCGGGGAGAGTCAAGCCAGGATGTTTTTAGAAGGAAACAAAACGTTTTGGTATCAAGGACCTCAGGTACCCCAGGGGAATATCTCAGCAAAAACAGCTAGCAACATTCAAGTTGATTTAGCTCGATATCAGGAATTTTATTTTCATCAGCAATGATTATTTGTAACATAATACAGTTGTTTTAGAATGTGGTTGCACATGATAAATGCGTTACACCAGGAATACCTAAGAGAGAAGCGAAGGAAGAGGATGAATGACCCAGACCCATCCCGGCCAACTGTTGAGAGGGGATCTGGAGCGAATTGTTAGTTTTGTGAATGCTCACTAAAATGATGTCTCACCAGATCTGGGTCATTTTTTGCGAGGGGGGGATTCCTTTTACATAAACAACATCTTTGAATTGGATTATTGATTAAGGATGGTTTTTCACCTCGATTTTCTGGAGGTTCGAAGTTTGAAGGATGATTTCCTTCAACATAGTTTTTTTGAATTTTGAAAAAAATCTGAGGTGAACCCACGCACATTTTCGTGCCTTTTGATTGGACTATTTCAACAAATGTCGTATGTCGAAACGTACGAACGGAATACCCCAAGACAAGAGGTCGTTGTTGCAGGCTACTTCAGGCAAATACTAACTCGCTCACCCTATTTATAGTGCCTACAACCCTTCTGACGATATTCTCAGTATTGATTCAAAATAGGGTCAGCTGTTGAATGATCCCCCAAAATTAAATAGTTTGAGTGCGGTTTCTTGAAGTTATAAAGGTTTTTCCATGCCATATGCTAATGACTCTGACGTCAGATGAGTCGTTATTTACATACAAAGCTTAACTGGTACAGATAAATTGAGTTTAAAATACATCATTGTTTTACCCATGGCTTTTATAGAAATTATTGCAAGTTAGTTTTTACATAGTAGCCTGTGTTTTGAATTACTACACAACGAACAACAAATAAAAATAAATTACTCTTCTGACGTCACAATTAAATCCAACCATAAACAGAAGCAACGAATTACGTATCCGTGATAATTCATCCTCTGGAGCTAATCACCAAATGGCACATCTCTTAGTACTTCTTTTACATTTCTTAGTACTTCTTTCACATCTCTTAGTACTTCTTTTACTCTCTCTTCTCAATATATAATGGTAGCCATTTGTCTCTCAATCACGCATGTCAACTGATGTTTATTATGTTTGCCAGACATGTAACGTGGTAGCAAGAGACACCTTTCAAGGTGGGTAATCATATTTTAATATATTCATAATGTTATGGTTATTTAAAATTTTAAGGACCGGTCAATATTTACAACATCGGGGAGGGGCGGATGACTTCTGACCTAACAACACAGAATACATCTAATTAATCCCCCTCTGATGCAGTATGGCACATTAATGATCCCACCTGATTTTCGGAAAAAATTACTAATGTACATGACTCCCCTTACTGTCTCTCGATTTTGCTGATTCTCCCTCACGTTTCATTGCAAAACCTTGTGAACTCATATAAATAATCCCAACCCCATCTTTATCATTTTCCCTTCCACGTACTATACACCATGGTTTTAATCGATTTTGGGCCATTTCCGCAACTTTTGAAAAAATATAAATTGTTTATTAAATATTAAAAAAAAGGCCATTTTGAGCCATTTTGGGCCATTTTTGGGCAAAAAGCATGGACTATAGCCCACGTTTTCGACGTAATTTGCCCATTTTCACACCTTTTGAAAAAAGAATTATTTTTTCAGTCCTTTTGGGGCAAAAACCATGGACTATAGTCCCTGGTTTTGATCGATTTTGGGCCATTTTTACACATCTAAAAAAAATAGGAATTATTTATTAAATATTAAAAGGGGCAATTTGGGTCATTTTGGCCCATTTTTGGGCAAAATGTATGGACTATACTCCATGGTTTTGATGGATTTTGGGCCATTTTTACACCATTTTAAAAAATAGGAATTATTCATCCCACTTTTAATTTCATTCATTTCCAGTCATTTTGGGGCAAAACGCATGGAATATAGTCCATGGTTTTGATCGATTTTGGGGCATTTTCACATCATTTGAAAAAATATGAATTATTTATTAAATATTAAAAATAGGCCATTTTGGGGCAAAAAGGATGGACTATAGTCCATGGTTTTTATCGATTTTGGGGCATTTTCACACGTTTTGAAAAAAGATGAATTATTCATTCCACTTTTAATTTCATTCATTTTAAGTCATTTTCAAGCAAAAACCATGGACTATAGTCCATGGTTCTGATAGATTTTTGGCCATTTTCACACCTTTTGAAAAAAGATGAATTATTCATGCCATTTATAATTTCAGTCATTTTCAGTTATTTTTTGGGAAAAATTATGGACTATAGTTCACGATTTTGATCGATTTTGGGGTATTTTGACACCTTTTAAAAAAAGATGAATTATTCATTCCATTTATAATTTCAGTCATTTTCAGTTATTTTTTGGGAAAAAGTGTGGACTATAGTCCATGGTTTTGATCGATTTTGGGGCATTTTCACACCTTTTGAAAAAATATGAATTATTCATCCCACTTTTAATTTCATTCATTTTAAGTCATTTTGAAGCAAAAAGCATGGACTATTCTCCATGGTTCTGATCGATTTTTGGCCTTTTTCAAACCTTTTGAAAAAAGAATTATTTTTTCAGTCCTTTTGGGGCAAAAACCATGGACTATAGTCCCTGGTTTTGATCGATTTTGCGCCATTTTCACACCTTTTCATAAAATAGGAATTATTTATTAAATATTAAAAGTAGGCCATTCTGGGCCATTTTGGGGCAAAACCCATGGACTATACTCCATGGTTTTGATCGATTTTGGGCCATTTTTACACCATTTTAAAAAATAGGAATTATTCATCCCACTTTTAATTTAAGTCATTTTCAGTTATTTTTTGGGAAAAAGTGTGGACTATAGTCCATGGTTTTGATCGATTTTGGGCCATTTTTACACCATTTTAAAAAATATGAATTATTCATCCCACTTTTAATTTCATTCATTTTAAGTCATTTTGAAGCAAAAAGCATGGACTATTCTCCATGGTTCTGATCGATTTTTGGCCATTTTCACATCTTTTGAAAAAAGATGAATTATTCATTCCACTTTTAATTTCAGTCACTTTTAGTCATTTTTCGGCAAAAAGGATGGACTATAGTCCATGGTTTTGATCGATTTTGGGGTATTTTGACACCTTTTAAAAAAAGATGAATTATTCATTCCATTTATAATTTCAGTCATTTTCAGTTATTTTTTGGGAAAAAGTGTGGACTATAGTCCATGGTTTTGATCGATTTTGGGGCATTTTCACACCTTTTGAAAAAATATGAATTATTCATCCCACTTTTAATTTCATTCATTTTAAGTCATTTTGAAGCAAAAAGCATGGACTATTTTCCATGGTTCTGATCGATTTTTGGCCATTTTCAAACCTTTTGAAAAAAGAATTATTTTTTCAGTCCTTTTGGGGCGAAAACCATGGACTATAGTCCCTGGTTTTGATCGATTTTGGGCCATTTTTACACATGTTTAAAAAATAGGAATTATTTATTAAATATTAAAAGTAGGCCATTTTCGGCCATTTTCGGGAAAAAGAATGGACTATAGTCCGTGGTTGTGATCGATTTTGGGCCCTTTTCACACCTTTTGAAAAAAGATGAATTATTTATTCCACTTTTAATTTCAGTCATTTTCAGTCATTTTGGGGCAAAAAGCATGGACTATAGCCCATGGTTTTGATCGATTTTGGGGCATTTTCACACCTTTTCAAAAAAGATGAATTATTCATTCCACTTTTAATTTCAGTCACTTTTAGTCATTTTTCGGCAAAAAGGATGGACTATAGTCCATGGTTTTGATCGATTTTGGGCCATTTTCACATCTTTTGAAAAAATATGAATTATTTATTAAATATTAAAAGTAGGCCATTCTGGGCCATTTTGGGGCAAAAACCATGGACTATACTCCATGGTTTTGATGGATTTTGGGCCATTTTTACACCATTTTAAAAAATATGAATTATTCATTCCACTTTTAATTTCAGTCATTTTTAGTCATTTTTCGGCAAAAAGCATGGACTATAGTCCATGGTTTTGATCGATTTTGGGCCATTTTCACATCTTTTGAAAAAAGATGAATTATTTATTAAATATTAAAAGTAGGCCATTTTTGGTCATTTTGCGTCATTTTGAGGCAAAAACCGTGGAATATAGTCCATTGTTTTTATCGATTTTGGGGTATTTTCACACGTTTTGAAAAAAGATGAATTATTCATTCCAATTTTAATTTCATTCTTTTTCAGTCATTTTTGGGCAAAAAGCATGGACTATAGTCCATGGTTTTGATCGATTTTGGGCCATTTGCACTCGTTTTGAAAAAATATGAATTATTTATTGAATATTAAAAGTAGGCCATTTTGGGGAAAAAAGCATGGACTATAGTCCATGGTTTTTATCGATTTTGGGCCATTTTGGGCCATTTTGAGGCAAAAAGTATGGACTATAGTCCGTGGTTTTTATCCATTTTGGGCCATTTTTACACATTTTGAAAAATATGAAGTATTTATCCTACTTAATTTCATTTATTTTCAGTCATTTTTGGGCAAAAAGCATGGACTATAGTCCATGGTTTTGATCGATTTTTGGCCATTTTCACATCTTTTGAAAAAATATGAATTATTTATTAAATATTAAAAGTAGGCCATTCTGGGCCATTTTGGGGCAAAAACCATGGACTATACTCAATGGTTTTGATGGATTTTGGGCCATTTTCACACGTTTTGAAAAAATATGAATTATTCATCCTACTTTTAATTTCAGTCATTTTCAGTCATTTTTTGGCAGAAAGCATGGAGTATAGTCCATGGTTTTGATCGATTTTGGACCACTTTTTACCTTTTGAAAAAATACGAATTATTTATTAAATATTAAAAATAGGCTATTTGGGGTCATAATGGTTCTAATTTACTTTGAAAACTTAAATGGTAGTTCATTGATTCTGTCTTATATTTGCCTGTTCGGTTACCAGAAGGGCTATTTCCCATGTTTGTTGTGTTTCAGGAATATGCTTGGATATAGTGTGCTTCAAAGGTGAAATGTGTATCGTAGAAAGAAACACAGCTACCTGTGTTTGTCCCAAAGCTTGTCTTAATGAACTGGATCTAGTTTGTTCGCATTACCTCGTGGAATTCAAAAACCTGTGTGAGCTCCATAAGTTTGCCTGTCAACACGAGATTAATATTGGTGTTAGTAGTGAAGGCTCTTGCAATGTCAGTGGTATGTAAATCTTGATTATGATGGTTGTAGTGTAAAGAAGAGATAGATCATTAGCAAGATCATTGTTGCAGTGCGAATGAAAAAACACGTGGGCACCTAGAAACATTTCAGGAATGTTTCTACTGTTTTTATCCATTGAGAAATTGCTATTTAACCACAAAGATAACGACTACGTCTCTGATTGGTCAAGAAACATTCTTGAAGTATTCCTAAGTGCCCACGGTTTTTCGATTCGCACTGTAAACTAAGGGAGTGATATGCGTTGATATTTATCGTATACCAAAAAGTGGGTAGTGATTATCTTCACACTGGTTTTATTACAGCTTTAAGACAACGAACAAACATGACGGTAGCGCAGTGTTCTGCAAACTATCTGCTACAGTTTCGGCACCGATATCTTGAATGGTTGTCCGTTGCAAAGAGGAGAGCAAGTGGAGAAGATTTCTTTGAAATCAATGATGACGAACGGGGATACATGCTTTCCCGAGACAAGAAACTAGAACTCGCACAGGTAATGACTAATTTAAAATAACAAATGAATAAATGACACTGCAATGTTGCTGTATGATCCAAATGAACCAATGGACCAAATTCACTTGGGCGTATTTGTTTTCCCATTTCAAACCACATGTCATTCCCTTGGGTATTGTTTCTTTGTTTCTCGGTAGCGCTTGAGAAGATACATTCATATGGATGAACCTCAAGCAAAGAATCTTATGTCTCAAGAGATGACACGTGGTCTGAAATGGGAAAACATTACAGCCAAGTGGATTTGGTCTATTATGCTATTATATTATCTCACTCACCTGACCCTCTTCCTCTAGCTACGATGGGTAGAAGGCTCCTTCTCCCTTCTGAGAAGGGCATGACAATAGAGCGGATTTCGTATGAGTGGAAAACGACACGGTAAATTTATAACCGTATCGTAGCAGTATCGTACTTTACCCGTGATGGTAACTGGGCGTTGTAAATGGATGATCAACATGAAAATAATGGGAAGCCATTTCTGTGTTATTTTACCGTACCGTGTACGAATATCAATCCATCAAAACTACTATGACTTTCAGGAGTAATAAAGTATGAACCCTTTTCTCTTTCAGTGGAACTTTGATCAATGGGATTTGAACACTGATGGAGTATGGCGCTCAAAGGAGTACAACTCGCTTATTGAATATCTTCTTATAGTGGAGCCATGCGTGTATGGATTCGTCATGTCTTGTAACACTGACAACAATTCTGAGATCACCAAGCACGAGTGGAGAACGTGTCTCGCTGGTTGATTTTGTCAATGAGTGGGAAGCTGGATTCGAAGAGTCACTACACAAGATGACCTGTCAGCAACTTGAACCCAGGTCGCTTGCTGGATGACAAGATGTAGGAGTGGTTTGAGTAGGAGTGGTTTGAATATATATATGTTCACTGAGAATCAACAAAATATTAAACGTCAAATAACGTTCATTAAATAAAAATGATGATGAAGTGATCAAGCTAATGTTAATGGTGATTAAAAATAATTCTATACCCGGCCTATCGAAAATCAAATCAATCAATCAATATACACCTGGTTGCAAGAAGGTTGTCATAGGAGGAAAGAACTTTTGTAATTTAGTGAGAAAGGAATACATTAAAAGACAAAAGAAG
>WUAP02072558.1:0-17506 GCA_015163945.2 Stichodactyla helianthus
TATTTTTTTTTTTTTTTTTTTTTTTTTTTTTTTTTTTTTTTTTTTTTTGGGGGGGGGGGGGGGGGGGGGTTTCAGCGCATAGAGTATAATTGGATATGCGCTCAATTAATGTTTATTTTAGTAGTTATTTATATTATCATGATAATATTCATTCATATTTTTAGTGTGTTATTTTAATCTATTGTCTTGTAAAATTTTATTTTTGTATATATATTGTCATTTATGCTCTTTCAGATCACCCTGATGATGGACGACCGTCCGAAAACTCGGGAGTGTTAGTTTAATAAAATGTTTTTTGCTAGAGAAACATAACATCCATAACACAAAATGAGACTATCTAGCAACATATCTATTTTAAATGCTCCTGAATAGTTCACAGTGCTTCATATTTCACAGCGTGTGGATTACGTAAAGGCTCATCCGCCGGACACACGATGTGATATCCCTTGCAACGTTGTTTGCAACAGGAAAGTCGTGTGTCCCTCCTTCGTAAGAACTGGTTTCTACTTCTGCGTCATCGCCGGAAACGTCGCGCGCAACAGTTGCACGGGTGGACACACGGTGCGATTTCCCCGTTGCAAGCAACGTCGCAGGGAACGTCGCATCGTGTGTCCGAGCCTTAACAACATTGGCACTGGAATCGAGAGAACACGTCACGCGGTTAATTCGTAAATGTTTCCAACTGACCTTTTTACCAGTGCCCAGTTGTTCATTTTTCAAGCGTAGCGTGAGTAGAAGCAACAAGTAACCCGGCGTTGAGAGAGTAACATCCTGATTGTGCCCCGGTGTAGGACGACATGGCAAGCAACTGTGTGTATCAAAGATTTCGTGTAAAAAAGGTTGTGGCAGGAGGAGAACTTTGCCCCCGGCTCACGCTCCCTGATATTAAACTGGTTAAATATATCAGCGAGCACTGACCACACCATGCAGCAAGCTCCTGCAGCATGCTCTCTTGTGCGTACTAGTTGTGCAAAATGACCCAGGAGCCTGCCCCTGAAGCAAAACCTTAGTGTGTATGGACCTTTGTGTACTGCCTCTCACCACTGGCCACGTACTGTGGTCGTGGTTTCGAATCTCGGTCGGCTATTACACATATAAGCAGAGCCGTTAATTCAATTTTCCTGTCCTGAGGGTCTTGCAATTAATTAGTCTCCCGTTTCTTTCGGAGTTTCCTCGCTCCGTAAAAAAATCAAGACTCCACTTTAACGAGCCCGCAGTAATTGACTCACGCTGTTGCGGTATCCCTGCCATCGGTCGCGAAGTTGATCAATAAAATCCAATCAAGGTTCAAATTTGAATAATCCTTTGAAACCCTCTTGCAGAATCGATTAAATGCTTTGTTGAACATTGAACTCATAGACTAGCAGGTTTGGTATGTATGACTGTAAAGTTTTCCTAGCGCAGGGACGTGCCTTCCCGTGCCTTCCCGGAGGCTGTACCTTATGCGAGAATTTCGACTGGTATGGGCTCGAGATACCAATATCGTGGGCGAATTTTTTCTCAGTCATGACCGTATTACTCTCTCATTCCACTAGTGAAGACGACAGTGAAATGCTTTTGACAGTACCGTTTCGTGTTTACCTTGAAGGATCTATAAAACACCTGACCGCGGGCAACCTCACTAGCTATAGGCATCCAGACCATCTGACCACAATATTGTGATTGCTGGCTATTATAATATACAGTACATTATTTGACATTCTATATTTTTGGATTCCTTATCCAATTAGCTTTAGAGCAGGCTGTTGCCTCTTAAGGCTCTTTAATCAAAATATAACTGGGAAAAGAAAAAGAAGAAGAAGAAGAAGAAGGGGAAAATATCGCGCGTAAATTGACCTCAAACACAATTGTTTCCAGTACCGCATTGTAGTACTAGTAGTACTAGTAATTCTAAAATAAATTAAAGCTAAACAATTGCTGAATAGTAGTCCGATGCCGTTTTGTGAGTGATTTCTTGGAAACATGGGAATCGTTTCATTTGGTCAAACTTGTAGATTCTTTGGAGGAACTAAAACTTTTTTTTTTCTTTCCCTTTATTTTCGTAGAAATGGAAACTGTAGTTCCGTTCTCCGACCCGATGGGCTTAATTTTTTGGGACATTAAAATTCTAACCGTAAATTAAGAGATCGTTGAGATAACTATGATCATATATTGATTGTCGTATTGTTTTGTATCGTAACATAATTAGGAAACTAAAAATTGAAAAAAAGCAGATTGAAAGACTATTAAAACTACTAAAGTCGATTCAAAGTTAATTCCGCTAGACTTGCTGAGCGGATACTTAATTATCAAGTAATTTTCCAGGTTTTTTTTTTTTTTTTTTTTTCTTTTGAAAAAAAAAAGCAAATTGCGATAGTCAGACCGCTCAAGCTAACAGGCGAAAGGTAGCGCTATTAAAGTGAAAATAGTGAAATAGTGAACTCCGGCTATAGACAAACTTCTATCTATATCAATCCTGAACTTTAGTAGTTCGTTATCAGGCGAAAATAGTCGTGAGTTGTGGTCAGAGGAGACACTGAGTACATCTGTCTTATATGTAATGGCGTTTTTTTTATATAACAACAGGGGTTAGTAGTCTGTTTTTGGTAGAATTCTAAATAAGCCACTTATCCTAATAAGCCATACAGCTCAGCTTTTTATTGAAAACTGGAGACCAAATGCCCTCCAAACTGCTCATTAATTCCCAACAAAATACCACAGTCTTTTCAAATCGTGATTGAATTTCTAAGCGTTTTTTTACTCCCCCACTTCTTTACTGACAATGAATTCTTTGCTTAATCATAATTGCAGCAGGTTGTGCTGTTATGATTATTGAAGTTGCTGGTGCGATTCATTAGAAGGAGTAGAAGCGGTCACCACTACTAATTTCCACCAATTGGCGTGTTTACTGCTGACTGAAAAGTCGCGTGGACCATTGTCAGCTCTAATCCTTACTCTAATAACCGTTGTAGTCTTTCTAAAAAGAAAACCCGTATGTTTTATACACAACGCCATGGTATACTTTCTAAAGGAGAGAAAAACCAGTCGTTTTTTAATGTTTTTGTGCCGGTTTAAAACTGACGAGTAATGTTGATACTCTCCTGTACATTATTCAGAAAGTGTGTCACATTGTCAAACATACAAACGAACTTTTTGAACTCAAGACAAACAATCCTCAGGGTCTTAGCTGAGTGTTTCGGCAATCTAAAAGCGTTTCAAACCCAGCTGGAAAAAAAAATCAGACATTGCTCCCTGCCATAGCTTGTAATTATGGTTTTTCCAAACGCTTACATGTTGGCCAACGGTATTCATGAATAATTGACGCATCACAAAACTTCTAATTACATTAAACTTTAAACTGTTCCAACGGTTCAAACACAACGGCTAATTAGTTAAGAACTAAATAGCAAAAGATTCTTCATTCAATTTGCGGGGAAAAATCCAAAAATGGACACATTTTGTGATTCACGTGCATTAGTCTTTTCAAAAGGTCGTGGTTTTCTTTCTTTTTAGGTGTGTTTGTATATGAGTGTGGCTCGGTAGCGTTCTTTGACGTGAACTTTCTTTGTCTCGCGTTATTATTCAGAGTCCTTCAAACTTTAAACCGTTTATAATGAGAGCGACACGTGCCATCTTATAATAAGTTTTTGAATACTGCCAATAGTGTCTATTCCTTCCTTTTTACCTTACAATTTTGAAAACGTAATTCGATAGTTTGAGTTGTAAACACTGAATTGAGTAAATGCCTCGCTTGACTTTCCTTTTTTTTAAAAAAAAATTAAAAGCTTTTGAAACAACTGAAACAATTTAGCCAAGTTCTAGCTTATTCCGTGTTGAACAAGTTTACGCAGACGAATTTCCATGTACGTTTGTTTACCGTTTCTTTAAAAATTTAAACGATAAACTTGAATTCTTTCTACACTCAAACTTTTTACGCCAAAATTTTAAGGCTCATTATGATGATGAAAAGTTAATAAACTAGAACTTAAATGAGCTGTAGTTTACAGTTAATGTTCCAAAATACAGTTATATTGAGTCCTTGACAGCTTCTTAAAACGTATTGTCTACTTTAGAAACGAAGTTTTGATTACAAATCAAAGTTTGTCAGATAGTTTTAGAATGAATAGCACAAATTACGTGTTGTGGCTAAATAGTTTAAATGCTTTATGCAGAGTTTAATAGTTTTTCTTTCAGTTTACTCCATAGTTTGGGCCGCTTTTACGCTTTAAAGTATCAAAGAGTAACATGGAATAGCTTCAAAATGTCTTTTCTTCGAAGTTAAACGATACGAAAATGAATCCTTATTGTTGTACAAAAACGAAAAAAAGCCGTGTTGTCGGTAAAACGTCTGTTTATGTATATTTTCACTAAAGGAAAAAGAATTGAATTTCTATAAATTCTTAGACCTGTTAAAGATCCCGAACCAGTAGCTCAATTCTCACTCATTAGCAAAGAAAAGAAAACACAAGCTACAAGATTACTTAGATTCAATTGAGTTTATTAACTTCATAAGCTAAACACTGCGGCAAATTCGCATCAACGCTCACGAAAAATGCGTTAGCCGTCGCTAAATACTCAAGGCGCTTTTACTTAATGCCTTCGGTATTGTTTTTCTTACACAATCTTTACGAGTGGGCATTGTCTTTTGCACGTGCCGTATCTAGCCGTTATATTACTTGATATTTACATTCGCTGAAATGATTATAGTATAAGCGAATCTGTATTATTTATATAAAAGCAATCAAAATTATCTGTTGAAATGTACAAGTTTTGTTTTATATATCTATTCAGTATCTATGTAGTTAAACGGCTCAAAAATTACAAATATTCTTTTTTTTAGAGTTCGTTTTCGAGGTGTGGAAAGTTCGTTGGGATTACCACTTTAAATTCATTCAATTTTAGTTTTGTTCTTAATCTGTGCCTTGCATCTTGCTCTCGTGGAGTTTCCTCACATGCTTTTTTAAATCAAAGTTCCTACAGAAGCCTTTTCCGCATTCCTTGCAGGTAAAGGGCTTCTTGTCATTGTGAGTATGCATATGAAATGTCAGATTGTATACTTGATGGAAAGCCTTTCCGCAAATGTGGCACTTAAATGGCTTCTCTCCGGTATGCGTTAATCTGTGATTTTTGTAGTTCCCCTTCTGGTGGAATCCTTTACCACAAATGTCACAAACGAAGGGTTTATAACCGGCGTGTATTCGAATATGGGTGTTCAAAGTAGACGAGCGGTTAAAAGCTTTGTCGCAAATGTTACATTTATGAGGTTTTTCTTTGGTATGGATTATCTTGTGTCGGCATAGCGTACTCGCTTGTCGGAAGCCTTTTCCACAAATCTTGCATTTAAATGGCCTGGCTCCAGTATGCACGGGCATATGGCGGGTTAAATTGTAGTGCGCGTTGAAGATCTTTCCACACACCTCACAAGTAAACGTTTTCGGTACACCATTCCGTCTTTTTCGTCCAACTGCGACCGCGTTTGAGCCGAGTTGCGGCAGAGATTCCTTCTGCGAAGTCTTGGCATTAAGAAAGCTGTTCCCGGGAACGAAAATGCTTGCTCTCGGAAACCCATCGTCGCTTTTTGTCGGAGAAGGCACCAGCGAGCCGTCGAAATCTGGAGAGCTGGGGCTGTGGCTGTCAAAAATGGAAGAAGTCCGGCCAAAGTGCAAGTTTTCAGTACCGTAGTCGTGGTGGTTGGGACTTAGCTGGAACGGATTAAAAGTATAGGGATTGAAGAAATGAGACTGAGGTCTGAACTGTCCTTTTCCAGTTAGGCACGCCGGGTCCAGTGTGTGAAGGTCTAGCTTGATGGGTTTAAAGACTTGTGCTGGTTCAATTTCCACTCGTATGGGCTCCCACATCAAGGAAGATTCACTTGGAATTACAGAACCTCCTGAAAAATACAAGAAGAGTCAAATTTAGTTCAGGGGACAATTTTTTCAGCTTGACTATGAATATTTAATGTCGTGTGGCATTTTTCGATGTAGCCGCTACCAGATTTTTGATTTCCAAAATCATTGTTTGCTTTACTAGAATAAGTAGTTTAAAGCTGAAAAAAATAAGTGCTTGGGTTGTCATGTATCTCAAAACTAATTTTGAACGTTTTAACTTACCATCTTCCCAGGGCGAGGCACAGCAATTCTTTTTCAACTTAACGAGAAACGAACGAGGCATTTCTGGACTTTAAGTGACCTCACAAGATGATTATTTATATTACAAGGACTGTCTGTGCCTCTTTATCGAGACTTCCAAAAGACTCTCAGGATTTCAAACTCACGACGGTTAAGTCCAACGGTCGAAAAAATTCTACCGGGAAGTGCGTGTCGTTTAATGAAGTTAGCAAAGGAGGAAAAAATACTCAAGTGCTTATCGGCAAAATGTTGTGTTGTCAGCGATTGGCAAGAGCCTCGTGATCTCAAGTCTATCAACTGGCTAATACGTTTGGCGCGTGTCGCTTATAAATGGTTTCGTGTGCCCTTTTTTCTTTTATGCAATTCATGTCAGCTGAGAAGTGGACAATATAAACAAAAACATACGGCGTACGACCCAACCACGAGCGTGTGGAGTGATTATAATTGGTAAGCTTATTCTAAGGTCTCCCAAGGCCTCATAATTCGTCCAATCAGAAGAGAGATCAAGTGACATGTTTTACAATGTCCTCGAACAATTGCTCTAACCAATCCCCGCCCCTATCTTTAATTAGCACCCAATTGTAAAGAGTAATTTGCACGTCATGGGGCGAGTGACTAAACTTCAGAATTAACTATAGCCAGTTGTTTTGAGGAAATAACGAGACGTATGCTACGAAAAAGATGCTTATCAAAAATAAAATTTGATTAGTTGCCCCCCTTTTTTCTTATTTCACCTTCATATCTCTATTTGTTTTGATTTCCATTCAAACTCAGTCCTGTTTTTGAATTCCTCGAGTGAGAGTATCACTCGATGTACACATATTTTGTTCAATTTTTAGCGCACGTTTAAGGTTTATTCTCTTTTTCTTTTCTTTCACTTCTTTTCGAATTTCCTTTTATTCGTTTACTTCAAAGGAAAGACAACAAAACATCGTTCAGTATTCATTGAAGAAACCTGATACATATTTCATGACTTTGATAGAAAAATTTAGATTCTCAGTAAATGTGTCTCACACCTCAGCTTGCTCTAATCTACACATCTGTATTGATTAGTCAGTCCCACATATAGTTATATTTCTCAAGACCAGGAATATCTTATTTACAATCCAGAACACTGACTACCACTCGAATAAATTAGCCAGGCCTTTTGAAGTACAAAAGATGTGAAGTTAATACATATTCGTTTGGGGTTTCCTAAACCCGTTTTGTCGTGAACCTTTGCCTAATCTGGAGTGGAACCCTTTTTCACGCAACGGGCAGATGAATTAATATCGAAAACTGACAAAAATCCCTCATAGACTCAGTAGACTTTTTTTCCTGCGATGTTAACGTCGACTAAAAATTATTCCCAATTATATTATAACTCTATAGTTGAGTCTTAAATGTTAAATCTTAATGAGATAGGAAATATATATTAATGGGACTTGGATCTTTACAAGACGCACTGTTGAGGGCCAAATAGATGAGGCTAAGAATAATAGGCAAACTATTTATCACAAAAGGCTTCACAATTCCATTACTGTCGGCATCAGCTAGCACCAGTTTGCCATGACCTGATAATTGGTCAATGAACATTGAGCCAAGAGCATCAATATTTTATGGCTGGCATGAAAAACCAAATAAATAAATCAGCAATTGTGTATTATATGTGTTACAAGGGCTAAGTACAGAAACAAGGCCTGTACGATACAAAATACGCCATCTATTTTGATACACTTATAATAGAGTATTGTAAAGTGGGTTTTTACGTGAAATTGAGTTTACTAGGGCCAGGTGGTCGATTCTCTCCGTTTGAACTGGAAAGATTTAGCGTGAAAATAACTCTTGTATCATTTAGTTTGATTTGTATTTAATAAGATAATCCCCACGACCGAGTCCTAACGGCCGGAGTGCTAGAGTTGCTGAGTTTCGACCCCGAGAGCTTTAACTGAAAAAGCAAATCGAAATATATGACAAATCACTTAACTACAAAACCACTTGATCAAAAATAAGTTAATATGGTCATCTTTGCGCTCAGCGGCTTTCAAAATAAGATTTTGGTTAATCCTGTATATCATACAAACGTCTTTACACTATTGTTATATTCAACAGCCTACTGGTGTAATTCCGCGTGCCGTATTGATAATAACTCCTCGTGGGGTGATGGCTTGTGCAATTGTTATGGTAATTCTCTTGTCGATATCGACAATGGAACAACACGCGTCTGTCCACAGTGGATAAACTACACGGCACTCCAACTGTGGCTGACATTTGAAAACGAATCGAACGCTCAAAACTCGAAAAATATAAGTGCGAGAGAGGTTGCCACTTGCAAGGGACGATTTGATAAGTGGATTTTTCCTTTCCTATCACAATTCCTAACTGCCCTCCCCTATGCAGATGCTTTCCCTGTAAAACCTGGCTTTATACAGAATCCCGAAACGAAAAAATAAACAGTGCATTCCCGAGAGATCAAAAGTCACCAACAGGTTCTTTTCGAAGTTTGCGTTTAGTTTCACAGATGAACTGAACATTGTTAAACACGTTTGAGGCTTAACAGCAACAATTTTATTTTCAACTTTCAGCTCTACAACTGTTAAGTTATTTTATCTTACTGCGCGACACCCTTTATGTAGAGGCTTTAGAAAGCACAACTTCTGTTTACCTTTATAAACACAAATTCACAATTGTGTCGACACGTTTCTGTTTTGGCCACAACGTTCGCCGCTTTAGGTCCTTTTTTATTCTCACACCCAAACTGCTGTAAAATCTCTAATTTAATTGAGTTTTCAATGAACTTAGGACTACAATACAATGGCTTTGTGTACTTGTTTTAAAATTTGAATTGATATAAGCTCATTTATGCAGTAAAATACTGAGATTTTTCTCTCTCTCGAGAAGTTCCTAAAGCGTGTATGGTTCCGTGCTGTCGTCAAACACGTGCCAAACTGACTATCCAATCGGCTTGTGATCAGTGCGAAGGATTTGAGGCGCCGTTAGCGGAGTAAGTTTCCATGAACAACAACAACAACAAAAAACCGGGCGCAAAAAAATACTAATAATACTTCTATCCCTTATCAGAAGATCTTTGGGATCAAAAACATGCTCTTATTGGTAGAGAGCCAAGTTTTTTTAATCAACTCTTGATTTAAACCAGTAGCAGACCTTCCTGCCATTCTGTATAGATATAGTCCAGCCCACCATGGCGTGCAATGATTTTCCATTCACTTTATTGGTTTTTCAACTCATTTCAACCGAGTGAAGCGCTGCTATACAGCTTTAGCTAATTAATTTCACGTTAGAAGAACATTCACATAGAAAAAAAAACCCCAGAAATTAAAGTACAATAAAAAAAATGGTAGTTTTTTTTCCAGCTGGCTTGCTCGGGGTCAGAGAGATATTTGTTTGCCGACACGGCGCGTGGCTATTCGCGTGGCACTCTCCAAATAAAGGAGACTACTGATTGACAGAGTTCCCTTGAGTTGCCTTCGGTCTTGGACTTACATACCCACCTCGCTAATTAAACATTCAGGGCAGCTTGGGGCGCAAGACAATGGCTTATTTTGATAGGGTCGCGTGGCGGTATCATTTTGTTCTTACAAACCATGAGAATAAGAGGATAGAAAATAGGGTTTTTTTTCTTTGGCTAATTGTGACACTCCACTGGAATTAATGATGAAAGGAGGCAAGAACTAAAGCCATTCCACTGTGGATGGGTACCTTGTACAAAAGTGAGCAGATGGTTGATAAAACATGTGTACCGAGAATTCAAACTTAATTCCCGCCTGGAATCAGCCTTTTCTCATTCTCCGTTTTATGATTTTCAAGGTCCAGTTTTTTGTTGCTTTTTGTTGCTGTTGTTGTTGCTGTTGCTGTTGTTGTTGTTGTTGTTGTTGTTGTTTTTGCCGCTCTTGATGACACGTTTTCGATATTGTTTGATCTGGGGCCCCTTGGAATTCCATCGTCCAATATCTTGCAAGTTTCAAGGAAGCCCTTGCAGTGCAGAGAAACCATTCAAGTTGTGTGGTTCTTACCCCAAAAAACAATGTATAACAGGTGAAGCCGTACAATATGGAACAAGACAATTTAAGCTCATTAAGTGAGTTTATTCCAAGTCTTACCTGAACTAGAACAAACACTAAATACGCAGATTACGTCAATTTGAAAATTACAAACGTATTTGGGGCTTCGAGACTGATACTCCAAAACATTTTTACGAACTAGATTTTTTGGGCGGTTCGAGTGAGGGAATACTCCTTAAGAAGATAGAGCCACTTAGAATAAAGGCGCATAAATACAAATGAATAAGGTTTTAACTATATTACCTAAATACTACGGATAGCTTCAATTGACAATAGAAAATCAAGTGAACGACCATTCAACTTGTTGTTTTACGATTTTCAATAGAAAAAGAAAGAATTAGTACGTTCTCATGGTAAATATTGACTTGATTTAATTCTTTGTCGTGTAGAAATATGGCACGACTGTTCCTTAGAACCAAACTATAAAAACGCATGTAAATAGCCTTGGTTGGACTTATAAGCACAATGTCTTGTCTAACCAAGACGCGTGCCAGCCATCCTGGCACGCACTTTTTTTTTTACTTGTTTGTCAGTGGCTTCATTTTGTTTTCGGAAAGACAATCACCAGCTAACACTCACTCAAACTCTTACACGCTCTTAAACTACGACCAGACGCTCATCCAGAACCAGATGAACCCACATTCTTGAACCGAACTCTCGAATTTCCCCAACCGAATCTTAAATCCACATACACGCACGCGCGCATTTTACGAAGATTTACGCTTTTAATACCAAAATCCCATCGGGGTGTTTCTTTGATTTTGTCCCTTAATTAGCTCATCTCTTCTAAGAGCTAATTTAGGAACCAAATTGTAGACCAATTCGGCTTTGGTTGTTAGCCTCGTGTCCTATTAAGATATGGCACGTGCGCTGTACACACGGATCAAATATTTTCCTTAATGTCTTAATTGTGTAGGGGGTATTCAAGCTTTCATTTCATTCTATTTAATGCTAAATTTTAGGATTAGTTGCACAAAGCGAATTAGCTCTTGCCAATACAAATGCCGCTGTTAACTTGTTTCATTAAGCTTGAACTAAATTCCATAAGAATAAAAGACTCGAATTAAATGAAAAAAGGCCAGTGAGAGATCCTTTCACTTTTGGATTTCATGTGCACGTCTTACACTGTCAATGTACAGAAATTCTGTATTTTGTATACAATTCGATACATAGAAATTTAACTTGATTATGTACGCATATGTAATGAACATATACCGTGCAAGCTTATTGTACACGAACGAGCTAAAACAATGCAATAATTTGGGTTATTTAGACATATTTTTGGATTTTCATTTAAGTTACTCGGGTTTTGTCCTCCGCTAATTTCGTTCTAAAAATCCAGATTTCATTGTGCTGAGCTAAAATGAAAAAAAAACGTCGCTGAATTCTGTACTTAAAATTGTTTGCCAGTACTACTAGAGCTATTATCTAGCTATGTGCAGGAAAAACAACTCTCTCATCCGTTTCTTTTCCAAGATTTTGTCGTCTTATATTCCGAGTGTCTCATTGTACTTTCCTGCCATGAGAAACCATACATTTTTCTGGTTTATTTATACGAAAACACTAAAAATATTGTTTAGAGGACCAAACGGTCACAAAATTATTGAATAGACAATTACTCGGTGGATTTATTGTGAGCTAAACAACATCACTATTTCTTAACCATCTATGTCCAAATATTAGAAGAAAGCTAACAAAGAACCGCCATAAATTCTAGCTGGGCAAAGACAGGCATTTAAGATAGAATAGCTCAAAAACAAAAACACGAAGCGAGAAGGATAAACAACACTGAAAAAGCAGCCTCCGTCGTGGCAGACATTCGTCTCAAAGGAACGTTCAAAATCAAAACAGGGCATTTTTTTTTACAGAATCGATCAAGTAAACAAAGCTTCTTTTGGATATCTTAGAAAAAAAAAGAGATGTTTTGATAAAGCACTTCAAAACGATATTCTCAATTTTTGTATCTTTGTTACGGCAAAATTTCGGCAGTTCAAGGGAAGGAAAATCACAATTTTAGACCCTTTTCAATAGTTAATGATTTATGTAGGCCAGCGTGAAACCTTTTCTGCTTTGCACGGCAAAAAAAAAAAAAAAAAGGCCGAAGAATTCTTCTTCTTTTTAGTTTCATCTGGGCCTAAATCATTAATGCAATTTTCAATGGAACAATACACTTTCTGGAGTAATTCAACACATTTCATGGCTGTCTATATTTGCTGAAAAGCAATACGTCTTCAGAAATGTTTGACAATTTAAGCCCTTTTACTGTTCGTTAAGCTTCGTTTCCTTCGCAATGTAAAACGATTCAACCATTTTCTCTCGCCTTGCTCTGCCTTATTTGATCTAACACAATGATAAAAAGCCGTTTAGGAAACATAATAAGCGAGAAAAATAGCGGCTGAGTAGCTCAAACACGGTTAAAGTATTTAAAGAACTTTGGAAGAGACGATGCTGTCATTGAAATGGAAGTTTCGTGCCATGAAATTTTGTCTGGACTCGAAACGAGAACAAGAAATTGGCCGTCTTTCTTAGAAGAAATTAAAGGGATTCTTCACACTGCTTTGTAAAACACTTTACAAGGGTTCCCTAATCCCTTCTAGTACAGTAATGCAAAAATTGTATTTGAAAAGCAAATAACGAGTGAAACCTTTTCATCTGCCTTCTGTTTTCAGAACAATCTTTCTTCATTACTAAGTGCAAACAAATCGAGAATTTGCTATTTCAAAAGCTGAAGACTTAAAAAAAATCTTTCCAGATGACCGCATTTTGCTTTAATAAGGGGATTTTCCGAAAGCAATGGCTCCTAGGGCGCCAAGGAAAGAGAATGATAGTGCGGACCATATGTTAATAAAATGTACTCTTTTGTATTGGAGTGGAATGGCAGGTGGATTTTGGGAAAAAATATCTTCTTTCGGTACAAAGAACTAAGTAAGATATATACTGAGCCCAAAAGTTACGAATAGACATGGTATGAGCCTAGCTAGCTGAGTTTGCCTGTAGTCCAAATTAATAGTTAGTGTTTGAGATACTGGACTTCGAATATTTGATTCGAAAAACATAGAACTTCGATGGTTTTGATACTATGTAAGGGGTTTCAGTGCCCAATTTCTCATTATTAGAAGAAAATGTTTTTTTCTTTCCCGTTCGTATTAGTTTATTAAACTCTATACTTGTCGCCCATTCTGTAGTATTGCTACACAAAGCTTTACTCAAGACTAACTTTTGGAAAAAATAATCAACAAGCAGAACAAGTAGTTGAATGGCATTCTTCTGGTATTTTTAAAAGTGTTAAATTTGGGTAAACATCCGTACTAGCTTCTTCAACAAGTTCTAGAAGCTGTCTCCGGCGCTTTACTAACTGGTGTACTAAGCACTGCACAGCTCTTGAGGGATTCAATTCAAGAGGTACTAGTACAACGCAAAGGCTGCCCAAACATAAAGCCAGAATCAATGCTATTGTGAGTCACTGAATAGCCCGGTCAGTTGCCACTCGAAAATTATGTAATACAAACGGATTTCAAGATTCTCTATCAAATAACAAAGTCGGGGAGACTTGATACAGTCCGTGATCAACCTTCTGTTCAGCTAAGCTACAACAACTGAGTAAAATAAGACGCGAAGTTTAATTCTACTGCGTTTTGAAGAAAGCACCAGTTAGTTTGTTCGTGTTGCATTTTACCGCGCTTATCATATTCAATCATTTCTCTGTACTTCTGAATTAGACACAATATCTTTTTATCTGTTTAGAAATCTTTGTCATATACACAAGTTTTGAAGATTTACTTTTTTTCTGGCGAGTTTTAATGATATTTTTTAAAGTCTGTAAATAATCTAGTTCAGCCATGCCGGCAGGCTCGCGGGAACGGTTCTTTTTAAGCTCTGGAACGCGAACGCGATACAGATTTTTAGATTTCTCTTAAAATAACTGTATAAAGTAAAGTAGCTTTCAAGAAACGAACTTTGATGTGAACTCTGAACAGCTTTACTTAAAATAAGTTCATCATTTTTCGTTTTTTTTTTAAATTTATTTAAATTTATTTTTTTTTTAATGAAATCCTTAGCCGACGCGCGACACTAAGCTGCATTTTTTCAATCTTCGCAACGCACTCTGTCATGTTTTCTTGGTTTTTGTTTCATAATTTTAGGCTTTCAAGGTCAGCACGCGTCGTCTTTGTCTGAGATCAGACTAGCTACCTAGCTAGGCCCGTAGGCTATTCTCTCTTATATGACACTCTAGCTCAACACTTGTCGTGGCGTATCTTTTTCTATATCTCGACCATCGAGCCCTGAGAGGACTGTGGACGGCTATTCTATTTAACTGATTGAAAACCTATCGAAATGATTAGGCAATGCTTTTATGCGTTGGTTTAGTGACATATTCAAGGCTTTAGTGGTAACATATGCTTCTTATTCCAAAGGCTTTATAGGTCCTTTGGAGGAAGGTTCGATTCTGCTGGCGTCCCAGTATTTAAAACTGCCCAAAAGCCCGCTTAAGTAGAATTATTATAGAACTTTTTAATCAAAAAATATATATTAACCATTTTGTTTCTTATATCACCTACAATCTCTCACGAAACTAGATTTCTTTCCATAATAAAATTAAACTTTTTCCACCATATGAACATAAATTTTAGTTTGTTTTCAAAGCTCTTGTCCTTTTGTAATTCCCATCGTAACGATAAGATGGGGAAAAAATCTATTTTAGACGGAAGTAGCTCTTATTTTTGCGCGTTTCTTGAGTATTATGTGTTAAAAAGCAGAAAGTTATATTTCTTACTATCTCGGTTAAAATAACATAAATAAAGCGAAAAATGATGTACAATTTCACAAAAGATCAAACCAGGAAATACTTTTGATTGCGCATCCCTTTTTACGTACACAATAATCGAAGTGGAACACTCAGTTTGACAAAAATCTAGACCGGCGGTGTCTACTCAAAGTAAAATTTAGACATATCAAAAGGTAACCACGGACAATATAGTCGAACTTCCATCCGGTTAAGCGGACGGAAGTTGTTTTTATAGAGCCCATCTGTACGTACGTACTTGAAACAAATACAACCATGTATCGATGAGGACTGAGGCCGGGATTACACGGTACCGAACGAATTTTTGACCGTTCAAAAAGTCGACCGGTACATACCGTTTACACTAGTTTACACGGAGCCGTCTCTTTAATTGCACAAAAGATCACCGTACGAATTTTTATCCGGATAGCGTGGTCCAGTGTAAACGGAAGGCCTAAAAGTACAACTTTTTGAACGGTCAAAAATTCGTCCGGTACCGTGTAATCCCGGCCTGAATGGAAATGCCTCCATACTAGAGCTATTCGACTGATCTCACTCCCAGGCTAGTTGATCTATGTTTTGACCCAAAAAAACAAATTATTGTTCTAACTTACACATTAGCGGGCTATAAACATTGCTTGAACGGCGATAATTATCCGAATTTGTGATTTCTTCAAAAAATTTCTAAACGTAAAGGAGACGAATTCCTCTTGGAGTGTTGACAACAAATGGCAACTGAAAATCGTTGTAATTATGCAGAATTATTAACTCAACAAATTACTTCAATGCAAATATTCCTAGCTTTATTAGACATTGAATGAAATCTCTAAATTCAAAGGACATTAAAAAAATCTAATTTTCTTTGATTAGCTTAGAAAATAAGATAATTTCGACGATGATAAGTTGGTCTTATAATGAGCCAAGGTTGGGCACAGCTGCCGCTGTCGTCCAAGACTCGCGCCTCGCAGCTTATTTTCTATTATTTCTGTTCCTGTCAGAATTAGAGAAATATGCGGTTTTGATCTCTAAATGCAACCCTAACGAGATGCTCTTTTCGAAGATGAATTTTCGGAAGCGTGTGGTTTAGGATTTAGTCATTTCAAGCCGTTGATGCAGCGAAGATGTCTAGGGATAAATTGGTAGTTTTTTCGACGCGTTTTGAGGTTTCGATGCGTTAGCCTAATTTTCAAATTACTGAGAAGTTTTGGGTTTCGACTTTCTTTTTTCACGATCCTGCATGAAAAACTAGCTTCAGTTGTATTCACAAACTTTTCGATTTCTTGGCTTAGTAAAAGAAAAAAATTATATCAGTATTACTATGAAGAAAATCTGAATCACTTTTTTTTGACCCAAGGAATTCTTGCTCGAAAAAAAAAAGAAAAAAAAAAGATAAATAAAGTAAAATAAAATAAAATAACGTGAGAAAAGATTACTATTTTATCGGTGTATGCCTGCACAAAAATGTTTTAATAAAGCTAAGTTGTTTTGCTCTGCAATTTCCCCCTCCATATTGCCAAATAAAAAAATACTAATGATAGATTGTCTATTTCATTTGGGAATTAAGATTTTGAGGAAAACGCCAAAACTGGCGCAGATTCCAAAATATAGTCTAATTTGTCATGAAATCGTTACAGAAAATATTGGTTTCAGGAGATTCCCGTCTGCATTATTGATTTTGAAATATTGCTTTATTAACGTCCAAAATACGAGCGAGTTATTACCTAAATTGAAAATTCGTTAGCCTTATTTTTTTTAATATTTAAAGCAGTGATATTTGAACAACAAAATGGTCATCGGTGTGGCGGTTTTGCTCTCCACGATTGACCACAGAATATGAAATGACGTGTTTTTTATTTCATTAACTGAGATAAAATCTACTTTTTTGTCTCCTTTATTTTTTCGAAAACATTCCAATCAACCTCCTACCTATTCATAAGAAGTTCTAATTTTGTGAAAAAAATCTTTAAATGCTTCCTTAATAGATAACCGTTTCGCTAAAATTTATTTTGCGACGTCTCAGTTGACCTTGGTATCGGCGATAAACATGGAAACTGGAAAGTTCTAGAGAACATAGGCGTGTCAAACAAAACCATTTATAAACTATGACTTTCCAAAACTGACATAGTATGAAAGAAAAAATTCCAGGTTCTCGTTTTTCATCCCTTATTTTCATATCAGTTTTAAATGCAAAATCTCAACCTTCCCTGAATCATTGTCAGTGAGCCTAGTTTTATACTTTGTCTTTTTTTTACCTTCTTTCTTGCTATCTTGTCTCATAAATTAAAATCGATATAGTTCCAAAATTGTCTGCTTCTTTTATTAAATCAGTCTAAGAAAGGGCCCGGCTGCAGACATAATGTGTATCTAAACTATATAGCTACCTTCAAAAATCATCCTATCAGATCAAATCTAGAAAGATTGTAAAAAAAAAAAAAAAAAAAAAAAAAAGAGAGAGAGAGAGAGAGAGAGAGAGAGAGAGAGAGAGAGTGAAAAAAAAATAAAAAATAGAAAAAGCTGGGTGTATTTTGGGGCACAAAAAAAAGAATTTAGTCATG
>WUAP02072669.1:0-17500 GCA_015163945.2 Stichodactyla helianthus
ACCTCGGTGATAAATGCAGTACTGAGTCTGCGTATGTTGCTTGCGCTTATGCTTGCGTCGCTAGTGAGAACTAGGCTATATACAAGATAACCATCAACGTACCTCCTCGATGTCATCAGGAGAGAGGGGAATCCCCACCAGCTGCTTCCAGACAAGCGGTGCTAGATGAAGATCAAGAGGCTTTTTGGTCCTTACAGCCACACCAAACAAAATTCCTAGAAACTTGTACAACAGAAGGTCTTCTTCTGTAGTGACTGCTGGGTTTAATAAATATCTACACAGAAATAAAAACATATTGAAGGTTTACAACAGTTTCCACGTTGATCGCAGGGGTACCTATTTCTCCCGTTAATCCCTCCTTCAGCATTTAGGAACTGCTGCAAGCGGTCTATAGTGAAGGGAAAATAACAAGCGAGCTCATTGGATAGAGTGTCTAATTATTTACCTATCTCTGTTATAGCCAACTTCTGCTGTAGCGTTTGGTGTACGGATGAATAACGGCACGATGCCTTCCTCTAGTTCCTGTGCACACACAGAGAAAAAAAAAACTTGATAGAACATCAAAAATCAATCAATTAATTATGTATAATCAATCAATAAAGAGTTCTGCCAAAAAAGATTGAAAAATTTAGTCGACAAAAACAACATCGGTATGCAGCAATAGAATCGACCTTTTCAGTAGTATGTCTCGTCAGGTTTATGACGTATTTTCCTCCATTTTGAAATTCTTGAGAATAAGATGCTTTTGTTTAGATAAAATATAATGATATCTTCTCAAGCGTTACCGACCATTAATCAGAGAAAAAAAAAAACTCAGGGAGAATGACACGAGCATTGAAATGGAAAAACATCACGTTCCGTCCAAGTTAAAAATATCTATTCGGATAAAACTTTCGCCCAATAGATTTACGGTTGGCAATTTAAATGACAATTCACCAAAATAAAATACGTCATCGTACGTCCACCTATAGTTCTAAGCGCATTTTTTCATCATTTTCTATTAAATACCTGGCACATTTCTGTAATGGTGTCATCGAACACGCCTCCCGCGTCGTCCGCGCCTTCCCCTACAAGTTTGACTTTCCAGGCTCTCGAGGGAAGACACAGGTCTGCTGGTTTGAGTTTTACCACTTGGTGAGCGATCTGGACGAATATTGGCTTGGCCTTTTTACTTCTGAGTAAAACGAGTAAACATATTAATCATGAATGCTACTGAAAAATATACGAAAAGTTAAAAAAACTTGCAGTCGTTAACTTACGTAACACCCTAGCAAAGTCAAAAAAGGGGAACAAATCTTTTAGTTCGGGAGTCTTCCGTACCTCCTAAAATGGAGGGGCATAGGACTGGCCATTTTCATGCTTCCTAAAACTCCTTCCAGTCCCGGGAGAGTCTGCAGAGCACGCAGTTGATGTAATATATTCATGAAAATACAATGAACAACACATAATACAATAGATAGAACGACAATAGACAACAATAGTTTTTATGAATATATTACATCAACTGCGTGCTCTGTAGGTTCTCCCTTCCAGTCCCCCTCCTTCCCCCGCAGCTCCCCGTGGAATGTGAAATGGCTCCCGACTGATTTATAAAGTAATTTTCCGTTAAATGAGCAGTAAATGTTTCTTCCGCGGCGAAGTATAATAATGTTTTCCGTGAACTGCGAAAAGGTGACCAAACGGCCAAAAAGGTCTACCCCACTCTTGCACCCTCTAAACCGCGCCACTCCGCAACACTAATCAACCCACCTTCCAATCAGTCTCTTAACAGTAATCTGTGGTCCATAGTTCTTTCCTTGCACCATGGTTCGTCCTATAGCACGTACTATAGGTAGGTTGGACACGCGAGTTGCCAGCAGAGGTCGTAAATGACCGCGTACGAATCCAGTAGTGCCTCGGTTATATGGATGGAAGTCAGTCTAAAAGATCATCAAAATATGATACTAAATACATAGAGCAGATTTCAAATGACTGTGAAAAGCTCGCGGCACGAACTCGGTCATGACACGGTCAAGGCACGGCAAGACACGTCAAAATTCTAGAAAACATCACGGTCGCGGCAAGGCATGCTTACGGAACCGATCGTGCCGCGAGCTTTTCACAGTCATACAAAATCTTCTCTATACAATCAGGCGTTTCGACGAAGACTCAAGCGTTCTCCATTGGCAATAGGAAGTCGTTAGCGCACACACGAGCCAAATAAAGCACGATTAACTTCACTGAGTGCTTGCGGCTCACGACCTTCTCTTGTATCTGAAGAAGCTTGAGTGGCAGGAGGTTACAAAAGTTAATGCAAAGTGCACTTACCTCTCCAGGAACAAGACTCAGCAGCTTCCATGACGAGTAAACCAAGTCAGAGAAGTAATGCAACACCCTCAGTCTAGCTCTCACAGATTCTGTACTGATGCCCTTCAGTGCAGGATACTGAGGTGGGATATTCTCGGGTTGCCCCAGCTGTAGAGGTGTTGGTGTTCCAGGAGTGCGGGTCTGTGCTAAAGGTGCTGTCCATGCAGCGCTATGGTTACGGCCAGCGGATATCTGCCGCACGTTTTTTCCTTTTAGATCTGGTACCAGGCACGGTTCACGTTGCGTAACGCTGTTACCGAGGCCCAGCTGTCCGTCTACGTTAGAGCCCCAGCACCAGACCTCCCCGGTGCTGGTTAGAGCAAGAGTGTGTTCGGCGCCGACAACAAGGTCATCGACAAAATGAGATGCAAGGGCGAGAATTTGTTGAGGTTTGCTAGGACCACGAAGTCGACCTTCAGGCTGACCAATCAAACGCTCTAAAAAAAATTATAGTAATCGGTGAGCATAATGTAGTTCTATCTCGAGTTACTACAGTTTACATCTTGTGTTAAATATTAGTTGCAAGGATAGCGTTGGAAAATACAAAAAACGTTGTCCCTTCCAAAAGCAACAAGCGACAAGACCGAGGCCAAAGGCAAACCAGGGTTCGCATTACTAGAAAATAAGAAAATTCCAGGTGTTTTCCAGGAGTTTTCCAGGATATAAAATATAAAAATTCCAGGGCTCCTAACTTTGAAATTTCAAGTCCTATAATTCAACAATTTTTATTTTTCTAATTTAAACTAATACTAATAGAAAATTCAAGGAGTTTTCCAGGAGTTAATGTCAAAATTAAGATTTTCCAGGAATTTTCTGGAAGAAAATTTCAAAATTCAAGGAGTTTTCCAGGAATTCCAGGAGCAGTGCGAACCCTGGCAAACGTCTGTGGTCAGGACATTAGTTGAGTTTTCGAACACACACATTTGATCTTGAGAAGCATAGCAGCCTGCCACTGTAAAAAGACTAAAATGACCGCATCTAAATGGATGAATTACTGAATTACTGCCTTGCGAACTTGGCTTGATGGTTACGGCTGTGATCTGTGAATGTCCAAATCGAATAGGAATTCAGAAGTTGATTTTTGTGGAGGGAGGAAAAACCGGAGAAAACCCTCCAAGCACTGGAGAGAACCAACAAACAACTCTACCCACATGAGATAGCAGGTCCAGGGATTGAACCCGAGACCACAGCGGTGAGAGGCAGCGTATTAACAGCGCATACCACTCATGCTTCCCAAAACGTTCATACAATATACGGAAAAACACTTCAACTACACTGTACCCTGTCCAAACGAGAAAAGCCTTCCATCCTTGGTGAGAACGACAGAGAATTGTGTACCGCAGCACACCTTCCTGATACCTTTGCCAGATAGCGCTTCTACCACCTGTGGAGAGGTCTTCGCTGTTGAACTACCCAGACCAAGTTTGCCGTAGTCTCCGTCACCAAATGCCCACAGAGTGTTACCGTCAGCAGAAACAGCAAGAGTATGATTTAAGCCGCAAGCAACCTTGGCAGAGAGAATAAAAAAGTGTGTTATTTTTAGGTGGCTTGAAACCCATGGATTTATATCCAGTGGAGTACGGCGGAGTGAGAGGGCAAAACCACTAATACTCGGCAAGACCTAAAGGTATCTTATAGTAAATATATACAAATAGACAGAGCTTTTAAGTGTGACGTCACTACTATGAAAACGCCATTTCCGGTCCAAAATGAAAAGCAGTTTTGTAAAGATTTTTTTCTTCTTCATAGAAGGAATTGTTTTACAGAATTCTGATTGTTTCAGATGAAGGATCGATTGTGAATCGCTATTTTTTCCTTTTTCGAAAAATTCGACCCGAAAAAAACGTCACAACTTAAAAGCTCTAAAGCGTAGAAAAAGCAGGTTGTGACAACAGAAGCAGCGACATCTAAACCAACAGCAGCAGCAGCAGCAACAACAACCACACGAATAATGAATATGATAAAAACAGTTCGAGATTATTATCAATAAAAGATATTATTTTCACTAACCTGTCCAATGACATGTTTTTCCAGCGCCATTACACGTTCGGGTGTCTTCTTGTTAGCAGAGTTACCGTGACCAAGTCTACCATAATCGCCATTACCAAATGTGAACAGCTTACCATCAGCAGTTACTACAGCCGAGTGCTTGAAGCCACAGGATAACTACAAGATAATTAAAGCATTTTTAGTGATCGGCCATTTTCATGGTGTCATTTTACTACCACTAGCAGAATACTTTGTCAATTTTATTTTCTTATTTATATTTTCTACTCTCCTAAAGGTACGGCAATACGAACAACAAAACTCGTTCAACTTGTCGCGAAACGTTGCGCTGGAAATTGCAGAGCGATGTTGCTCGTACAACCACCATGTACGCAACTCGTCACGCAACAAAAGTCGATGTTGCAAGTTGGAAAATTTTGTTGCACGAAGTAGAAAGACCTATTTTTTGCAAGCAACAATCAGCCGCAACTTGCAACATTGATTCCTGATCCTAAGAATATCGTATCAAGAACGTCGAATCCAGACCGCATAATGAAACTGGTGTTGTGCTTTACTCACATGTATGACCTCTTCGCCTCTAAGCGCCTCTATCTGTCTTGGTCTTCTCTGTCTGTCGCTGTTACCGTGGCCAAGTTTACCATAATCACCGTCACCCCAGCTAAATACCTCAGCACTGTCTGTTAGAGCTAACGAGTGACCATCAGAACCGCAGGACGTGGCTAGTTGTATGACTACGTATCCTGGGATTCATGGAGAATATAGTAATAACTTGGAAAACCAAATTATACAAATACAAGGGAAAAACAACAGATAGGAAAGGGAAGCGGTTGGAAGGGAAAGAACAGATAACAAAAAGAAAGAGGATTGAATGTGAGAAAAAACAATAAAAGAAAAAAAAACAAACTGGTTTGAAGTCAATGTTGAAGTAGAAAAACGTATACATTTACTGTCATTCGCGAATGAATAAATAACGAGAAGTTTTGAAAGAATGAAATGAACTCGGAAAAATCTGAGCTTCAGATGGGATTTGAACCCACGACCTTCCGTATACTAGTCGGATGCTCTAACTACTGAGCTACTGGGAACTCTATGGTGAGCTAAGGTCATGTGACCTCCAACCTCGATTTGAAACCGTTTCGTGGTCATGTTGTTAGGTAAAAAATTTTCACGTGCTTGCTTTCTGATTGGCTAATCAAATCAACTTGAAATGCACATGGCGCGTCAGATTTGATTAGCCAATCAGAAAGCAAGCACGTGAAAATTTTTTACCTAACAACATGCAGGCCTGACCTTGACAACATGTTATGACATCATAAGTATATTGTTTGTACGTTGAAACTAATCGATAAAACTCTAGCCGTTCCAAGCTCAACCGAAAAGCGCAGTAATTGTGTGTGATGCTCAACCTGAATATTGAAAGTAAGCTTTTCAGGAAAAGTGCATTACAACGATGATAAAGAAAAACTTTTGCGGTATAGCTTCCACACACGTCAAAATGAGGTGTGGATATTACAATGGTCATACATACCTTGTAAAGCAGCAATAGGAGTCAATACGAAGAGATCATCAGAGTTCCCCATTCCAAGTCTGCCGTAACTCCCTTCCCCGCACGCTTGTATGGTCCCGTTGCTTTGAAGTATGAACGTGCAGTTCTGTCCACAGACGATCTGTTGGGCGCTGGACAAGGATTTAGTGACAGTAGGCACGTTGACCCCTCGGCCTGTTTCAGCGAGTTGACCGTGACGTCCACCACCCCAAAGGTATGCGTCACACTTTCCACCTGTCTCCCATTGCTCGGGTCGCTGCATAGCCCACGTCATGACTTGTTCGTCCATTGACAGGCTCCAGGCCGTGTTATCCTGAAACAATAGTGCGTACGCCCAGTTACACAAGAATAAGCAGTTTTTGTATGAGTGCACGGTGCGGTATGACGTGACATTGAGATAGCTTTCCATTGTTTTCGGTGTGGTTGCGGTGAATTAAGAATCTTTCTCTGTTCGTATAAAATTCGCTCTCAGCTTAAACATTATATACACTCGTTCCAAATCCTCTCTAAGAGGTTAAAGGTAAGCCTGACAATACTTCAGTCTACAGTTCTCACAAGGCCAGTTGATGTAGAAAGAGCGGAACTGTGGGTATTTGTTGGATGATTCACACGAAAGCAATGGGAAGCCATTTCAGTGTTACTGCATACCGTACCGCGTACGTGCTGTAAGTCAGTACCGTACGCTTCCCACTCATACGATAACCATTCTCATGAGAAGCCATTTCAGTGGTACTGCATACCGTACCGCGTACGTGCTGTAAGTCAGTACCGTACGTTTCCCACTCATACGAAAACCATTCTTATGGGAAGCCATTTCAGTGTTACTGCATACCGTACCGTGTACGTGCTGTAAGTCAGTACTGTACGTTTCCCACCCATACATAAAACCTCTTTCGGGAGCGGATGTAGAGGGTGCAGTTGGTGCGCACTTCCCTGAGATGAACTCTTTACAGTCAATTATTGGTGCTCAAGTCCCGATCATAAAAGTGCAAGAAATCAAAAATCCACCCTTGTCTTTATACTTATACAGTACAGGAAAGTAAAATGGATAATGTATTAAGTATATTATTCTATTACCATTGGTTGATAGGGCTCATCTTCACTGATCTTCTCCTCGTTCGGCACAGTAAAACTCTTGTGGAACACGTCCCTAAATGTTAGCGCATCAGCGGCTCGTACAGCCACGCAGAATGTCTTCAGCCACGACCACTCTGGCAGCGCGTTGGCTTCGTTAATATTACTGGCTCCATTCAGACTGGTAGACAAACCATGGCATATCACGTGATCCAGATCTAAGGCTACGGTTAATGCGGACAAGGATTGGAGAAAAGGACTGTGGACGAGTTGGTCTCCTCGACTTAGTATCGCCTGAATGGCCAAAGAAAAACACAATCAGAAATAAATAGAGCGGTCTTTACATATGAGTGGAAAACGTTCGGCATTGATTTACAGCACGTACACGCTACGGTATGCCGTAACACTGAAATGACTTCCCATTGTTTTCATGTGAATCATCCAATCAAAACGCGTAGTTACGGTTAAGGTAATACGGTACGGCTACGGTACGTCTACGAATTTGCCGTGTCGTCTCCCGCTCAAACGAAATCCGCTCTCAACAATTATTCACATGAAAACAATGGGAAGCCATTTCAGTGTTACTGCATACCGTACCGTGTACGTGCTGTAAGTCAGTACCGTACGTTTCCCACTCCGAGTACGATGACCATTCTTTTAAGAAGCCATTTCAGTGTTACTGCATACCGTACCGTGTACGTGCTGTAAGTCATTACCGTACGTTTCCCACTCTACTTTAAGTTGTTGCGGTGTGTCAATCAATCACATCAAAATTCGTTCTCTAACCTTTTCGTAAGTGTACTGCTCTTGCATGATGTTAGGTAGGCTCTCTAACAACACTCTGAAACAGACAGACTCGCTCAATCCCGTGATGCTTTGTGTTCTTAGCTTGTCTCGAGCCCAGGCTACGATTCTGTGCTTTCTATACCAATCCGCGTTGAATTTCAAAAGAACTGGGTCCTAAAGTGCAGAAAAATATCATTGTTAAATACTAAGATAATGACGAATCCTGATCCTGTTTTCCCCACCCCGGGCTTCCTACACAGTCGTCGAAATTTTATCCGAGACTATCCCACCAAATCGATTCGTGGGTGGCAATCTAGTTATTCAGCTTGCATAACGTTTATATTCCATATTCCACCTTACTAAATCGTACGTATGTACCTTGGAGTCTTTGAATGAAGCTGTAACACCATGATCGCCAGTCCATATCATGCTTAATACTGAACCATTTTCCTTGCAAGTTTGACCAATCACACCGTCCTGTTGTAACGAAAATAAAAAATATACACAGCATGAAATCGTGAATATTTCTCAACCATACACCGCTACGAGGAACGTCAGTCCGCAATTCAACTCAAGTTGGCTTGAGCAGGTAACTCGTGTTAAAAAAAAAAGAATTCCCGCGTGGCGGAAAAAATGAGCATGGTAAATATACAACTGGTTACCGCAAGTTGGTTCTTTCACAAGAAGGAAGTTACGGTGCCAAAAATACTGAAACGCAGCACTTGCCAATGACTTGACAGTGCCGCGTGACGCGAAATTCACAGTCATACGGAATCTACTCGTGTTACGTGCGTGCGAGTTACTTGTCCCCTTACCTGCACAGACCATATGTTAACAACTCCTTTCTCACAAGACGATGCCAAGAAGACACCCGAAGGACAAAACGACAAGGAAGAAACAAGCCCTTGATGTCCTTTGACCTCAAACAAACACGTATACCCTGGAGAAGTATAGCCTTGGTAAGAAGATCCATCGTATAGTAGACTCTGCTGCGACCCTGAGATATTGGAATTACTCTTTCCAATAGCTTCAAGAATATCGCTAAAGTTGTAAACTCTAGACCACCGTTCTTTCTTGTTATCTGGACTGGGTGTCTTTATTTGAATGGAGCTTCTCTTAGAGTTGGTTTGGTTTTCGATGTTGGTTGGTTCAGTACTGCGCATGACTGGACTTTCCGATCCCACACGGCGGAAGTTGGTCATCAACATCTTAAGAGAATCTGCATTCAGTGGACGTGGGACTTTGTAGACGCTGACCGTTCCGTCCGTACCGCCCCTGGTGTAAGAGGTGCGAAAAATTTGTTTAATAAACCTGCTCGAGTTTGTAAGATACCGCTGTGATTCTTGATTAGAGACGCATTTACCCAGGGTTAGCCTCATTTCAGTGACAAAACTTTGAAATTCCACGGACCTTCACTGAAACACGTGAATATTCTACGCAAAAACGAGGCTAACCCTGAGCAACAGAGAACTAGAAACTGGAGTATAGTCCAGGGTACTTCCACAACGGATTTATCGTTTGGCTCGAACGACTCGTAGACTAGATTCAGCTGGTAAAAATTCTACACGCAATCGGAAGTGACGTCTAATACAAGCAAGCAACTGCATGAGTGGCTAAATATAGGAACTGAAAAGCTGTGCCTTTTAGTATACATGCAGTACAAAGTTTCACGCGTTTCACCAAGGGTTATATAAACGTATTGGGGAAGTCAAGAGGGGATAAATGTTATCAAACTTACAGTGCAAGTGCACGGATACTGCAATCACTTCCCTGGGACTTGAACCAACAGAAGCTAGACACAGGAGAACTTGAAAGCTCGAAGATATGACGCAATATCACTCCATCATCGACCTCGTACCATATCTGGACAGACAGACAGACAGACAGACAGACAGACCAAGTGTGGGAATAAGAAAATGGAATGAAAGAATGAAGAAATAAATATTGCAACATCTGGATGAGATTGGGGTGTCGCTTACCTTGACTGGTTCGTTCTCTGCACACGATATCAAAGCTAGTCCAGTGCCATCGAATTCCAGACCGATTATCATGCTCTAAAAGAACGATTCATCCAAATAAAATTATAGGCCAGGAATATCAGTTATTCTGGTACAGAATAACTCGCAATATTCCAGAGTTCTGTTCTGTTCTGTTCATTCTGTTCTGCATTAATTCCTGATTTTTCTTCACAAAAATACTTGTTACAGACTACGCTGCGCATTAAAATTATATCATTTTCCAGCATATATTTCCTGAAACAACTTGCGCATTTCTCGATCTCTGGAATACTGACAGTTATCCTAGACCGACAATGTTCCGACTAGCCATTTCTGAAAGGGCGACCAAGATTGCCGGTATGCTAGGTATTTTCTGAATATGGATGGGGGATGGTGTACCTGGTGTGCGGGGATCATCTTGACTTGCTCTTTAGGGTCTTTAGCAGCTAGACAAAGCACTCCATCCATGTATCCTGCTGCGAAGCTGGTACTGTCATCATACCATGTAACACGACATACTGGAACTAAAGACAATGAAGGAGAGTTAGCGCAATGTTTTGGCTAGTTTTCCTACTTTATATAGTTTTCCGCACATAATTTCCTTAAGACTGGTTTACACGGTACAACGTTTGCTTACAACTGTCGTACGCGATCTGCTTACGCCATGCTTGCAACGCGAATCATTTCGTGTAAATCAGCTCACACCTGTTGTGTACGACAAGAAAAAAAGTTGTAGCTAGGGTTGATTTGCACAACGCAATTTGTGTCGTACGCGTGGCGTAAGCAGATCGCATGCGACAGTTCTAATTAAAAGTTGTACCGTGTGAGCCGGCCATTATGATCCTTTACTCGCTGGCGGGCCGAGTTCCTCGCTAAGTCCATCACGCTTCTTATTTTGTAAAAATGATTTCCCCTTACCATCTCTCGAACAGTGTTCAAGCTCCACTCTAGTCACAGAACTCTTGTCAAACACTTCAACGACAGCCAGACTACCGTTGATTCGACCAACCAAAAGGTTATCCATAGTAATGGCCTGGCTCTCCATGAACCCACGTGACACGGGCCACGTCATGCACGTGATGTGATGCGGGTGCTTGTCAAGGTTACCATGGTTACCTGTAGACCCAAAAGAATTTCAATAAGTGTTTACGACATTTAGAAAATTTCCTATTCCATTTTGCTTTTTCCACTTTTCTTCTATCTTTCCTTCTTTCTTCTTTCCCCGTGGAACATAACATGATTGAACGATTAAAGGATTATCTAACCTGATAATGTCCAAATGTTTACAAGGTTTTCGACTGCACCAGCTAGAAGTTTTCCGTTTGCCTAAACGACGAAAAAAAATTAAGATGAAACTGATGAAGAGCTAAAAATGTGTTTATAAAACTCATTAATATTCATTAGGCCAAACACAATAGAAATCAGAACCGTGAAGGACATCTGTAAATTGGATACAGATTCGTCCTGATTTGCATAAACTTTAAAGCTGATTTTCTCGGTCAAGTTGACTTTTCTTACTAAAATTTCTTTAAAACTTGAGCTAGTTAACCTAGACGTTTTATAAGTAATATACAATATTCGTGTCCGATCTGTATACGATATACAATCACTCTCCTTCGGCTCGTGTTTGTATATCGTATACAGATCGGCCACTCATATTGTATATATTACTTAAACATTTCAAACTTTATTTTCTGTTTGCTTGTTCTACTCGTGATTCCTGTACAGGTTTACTGCACGTGCAAATAAAACAAAAACAAACTCACGTTGAAGCAAATGAAGTTGATGTCCCGTAAATCAGGTGTGCTGCTTCTTTCATCCTCGTGCGAGAAGGTAAAAGCATAGGACTGCTGTAGAATAGTATGACTCTTGGATGACATGTTCCACACGTTTACTACACCATCCTGTCCGCTACACACAAAATATCAAATAACATGGTATAATGCGCGTGAGATATTAAATTTCGCATAACGATATATTGCACATATTCACTAGACCATCTTGAACACTACATAACAGATAAATACAATTTTGAAGTATCGTAAACTTGAAACATTTCGAAATAGTCCTGTTGTGGGATAGCGAGATTCTATTGATATCTTGCACATATTTACTAAGCCATCTGAAACACTAAACTAGATAATAAATACAATTTTCAAGTGTAATGGAGCGGATTTCTTACGCATTGCAAACGATTCAGAAAATTGGTAGCCGTGCTGTAGCCTCATACCAACCTGCGCGTAATTACGCGCTGTGATTGGATGACTCACACAAAAACAATGGGAAACCATTTTGGTGTTACCGCATACCGTACCATGCACGTGCTGTAAGTCAGTACCGTACGTTTCCCACTTATACAAGCGCTGCTCCATGACGCGCGCTCTGAAGCAGGTTGGCGGAATTTGATTAATCATTACATGTGCGCAATTTCTCAGGAATCTGGATCGGAAAATAAAGAAAACTAAAAATGTTGATGAATACTAAAATTCAATTACCTTGTAGCAAGGAAGTTTTTGCTATTGTTCCACACGCAGTATTTAACCTGCAAGTAAATCAATCTCTGTTAAGGGCTGATAAGAAAAGTATTTGTATGACTGTGGAAAGTTACGGCAGATACGAGTATGACGATTCCCTGGACCAATCAGAGCGCGAGAGGTCATTGCTCAGCCAATAAAAATGCGTCCGTACCGTGCCTTTTTCACAGTCATACGACAACTGTTGTAAAACGCACATAATACTAGGCTTACTGTACAGAACTAGGCTAGTGATATGGGTACAAGATAGCAGGATTAAATAAGGGAATAGGAAGGGAAATGAAGGGATAGAGGAGAGGCAATAGAGGGACAAAGAGGGGAATTAGAAATGGGATTTCTCGAATTTTCCCTCCTATTTCCCAATCATCCAATAGACAACAGCTAGAGACAATGTAACACATTACTGATGGATACATAAGTACTATACCGGACTGGAATGAGCCTTCAGCTTTGTTCTGGGACACTCCGGGATATCACCTGAGAAACAACATAACATATCTCGTCATCATTATCATAAAATCTCTCATAACGGGGAGAAAATGTTAGCATGGTTGTAGTAAATAACAAGGATTGTACTGCTGCATTTTTAGAATAAAATACTACTGACAAATAAAGATTTTTGGAGTCCGGATCAGCTCTGCTTTTTCCTTCTTGAATAATTTAAACTCTAGTGATTTTCTAAAACCCGTTTATAGGACACAGCACGTCACTTGTTACGGTTCCTGTGCACCGCTAAGTTTGAGGTACGAGTGCAAAAGTCTTGACTGATTTATTTACACGATAAAAGTTAGCGGTGCCGTTACGCAAAACAGAAGGTACCGTGTCATCTTTTCTTTGCGCGTGTACACGGGGGTTTCAAAGTACAAGCACAATAACAAGGAACCTTACCATCCAGATCTGCAGTTTCCTTCCTGGGTTGCTCCATTACTCTCAGTTTACTTCTGTACGCTAGTGTTCGGACTAATTCAATGGCTGCCCACTGCCTGTGGGGGGAGGGGAGGTGAGTGGAAAGACAACAGGATGACAAAGCATTGACGAGGGGGAGGGGGAGACCAGGGTCTTTGATCGTCCCTCCGCACGTCAATCCTGGATATTTGCCTGAAAAAAGAAAAAAAAAATACAAGTTTGAAAAACAGAATTTAAAAGAAGGATGCGCTATTTTAAAAGTAGTAGACTTCAGAAAAGGCACTAATTTTTGAAATGCGCAAACTGACTTTCCGATTCTTTTTTTTATTAATAAGCTCTACCCCGAGATTGCTTTGGCTCTGCCCTCTTTCGAAACATCAATGCCCTCCAAAAATTTTTTATATCTTTATTAAAGAATAATTCAATCGTGTCTCATACCTCCAGCTTCAGCCAGAAGATCTACAAGAGCCTGTGTGACAACAAAGCTTGGTAAGGACAGAGCCTTTTGGTCTGATGTTGACGGGTCGTGCTCGTTGGCTGACCGCGTGAGGAAACTCTTCTTGGAGGATCTATCGGCAGGCTTTTTGAAACTTGCTGTGCCTGAGAAGGAGAGAGCACTCGGACGTGTTTTATTTGACATAAGCGAGGCCTGAACTATGCCTAGTATTACGTCACAAGGTGTTTCCCGCTCATTACACCAAATTAGTAGCGACAATTCTGCCTCAAGATGACGACGCGCGTACGTTCGTTTTCATGCGCTTTCCGTCGTTTTAGCAGAGCGTGAAAAAGCTACAGATGAGGACATGAATCTAAAAGACGATTACGCGCGCATAAAATCTAATACTAAATTTTTGCAAGCCTTTAAATGGAAAGGCGGGATACGAGCTAAAAGTCACCACCAAAGCTTATACCAGCAATAAACGTACTTCATGCACTGCAAATACATCAAACGTTTCAGCCACTGCTTGGATAAAAAAGTGAACAAGTGTTGTTATGAAGCTCGCTAAATTGGATCTGGATTAAACATGGAAACAACCGCTTGACGCGATTAATCCAAATCCAACATAGCCGAACATCTTCTACGACACTTTGAGCATGTATCCAGAGCAGTAGCATAAAGCTGTTGATGCAATTATATGTGAATGTAAGGAACAATACCCGCACGTAACATAACGACACGTACCTGTTGCTGAAGTCATAAGATCCCTGACACAAAGATTCAGTAGCAGTTTAGCCGATGTTTGGTCATCAGTGGCCAATGCGCAGACAGCTTTACTCAAGGCTTTCAAGCACCTACAAGATCTGGTGGCGCTGCTTTCTTCGCGATCTGCTTTAGAACCAAAGACGCATACCCGTCCTGCAGCTACAAGTCTCATCAGGCTGACTAAAATCTTAGCATCACCAAGTCCAAGGGTTCGAAGCCCATGAGACAGTGCTGTAGGTACAGTGCACTGACATAAAAGATAAACCATGTTGAGAACCAGTTCTCTGGATAAAGAAATCTGTGCTGCTATAGTTATACGCTTCAGTGCTAGCGCTCGATCGTGTGTAGAGGTGATCAAAGAGGCTTGCTCTCCCAGGGTCTTCCCGGGGGTTCGTGCTAGGTCACGTGATTTGTCTTTGTCTTTGTGCGCGCTCAAATCGTATGTGGAATCGCCGGAGACCATCTTGATTCCGAGAGGGTCTTCCTGTGTGAAGTGAACAGCACCCGGCGCGGGACTGCACTCGGTTAGGCCAAGAGACGAAATGATGTCGTCGTAAAGTGTTGGAGTTATTTTCGTCTTGTTGTTTTCTGTTCTTGATTCGTCTGCGAAAGAATCAAGAAGTATTAAGTGTTGATGTAGCTTGGTAAACTATAAGAGTGATGTGATAAAGTTTCTTCAAGCAAATTTTTCTCGGAAAAAATTCCGAACTACTGGCAGGGCTCGAACACACGACCTTCAGCTCCAACCTCGCTCGCTCACGAGCCCCTGTAGCTTAGTGGGATAGAGCAACGGCTACCAACCTGAAAGACGTGGGTTGGAATTCCGCCAGGAGCTCGGAATTTTTTTCCGAGAAAAAAGTGCTTGAAGAAAATTAATCACATCACTCTTTTAAGATCAAGAAAGCTTCAGAGGGAGAAAGTAATACTTGAACACCCATGATATCAAAATCGCTTCAAATAAACCGCTAAAAACGAAATATCGTCCTCATCATCAATATAATCTCTCCGTCCTCGTCCTACTTATCATCATATCGCTGTTATCAAGGCATTCGTTATCAAAATCGTTAATAGTCTACTCCCTAGCCAAGGACGTTCGCGGGCAAATCCAATTTAAATGAAAATTTTCTGAAACTTTGACAGTTGATAAAACATTAGACACACAAGAAATCGCAAAAATTGGGGGGTCTTTATTCAATCCTTCGAGTAAAATGACTTTGAAGTCGGTGATTTCGCGCCTATTATTAGCTGCGTGACAAGTCATCAAGGGACGGGTCGAAATGAAGCAGATAAAGTCGCATTTCGGTGCGAAAAATAAATGACATTTTTTAAAAAACTGAGAGAATGCTCGTCTCTAGTATTTCTTTAAGTATATGGAATAAATAAGGGGGATCATCCTTTGAGTTGAAGAGATATTTAGTATTTTTAGTCACTTACCGACGAAGAGCATGACATATGGCGCGCGGAATGCCAGGGTGGAAACTCTTCAAAACACGCGTTAGCCGTTGTTTTTCTCTTTTTTCTTAGTTTAAAAATGTTTTCTCGACGGTTCAACACTTTTTTTTTCATAATTTTCCCATTTCTAGATGATTTTCCGCATTTTTTATAATATTTTCAATGTACACTTGATTAGAAAACTTGAAACTCGCAAGTGAACTTGTCACACAATATGTGGCGTGTGAAATGATGCGCGTGGGCAATGCCAGCGAACGTCCTTAACAGAGCACGTGGTTTGCCACAGGGATCCCACTTACTATTTGTTATCGAGTCCAGTGGTCCAAGTAGATCAGGCGCCTCTATAAGATGCTTGGCATCTTGATACGAACTAACAATACAAGAAAAATAACCAATTAATTACGTATTTTTATTAGTATTACATACGAAAAAAAGCTCTTCATGCACTTACATGTTAGATCCTTTAAGAGCCGCCAGTGCTCTCATCTCTTCTGCCTTAGCCAAGTACCTCTCTCTACACTCTGGGCACAATAAATAGTACGAAAGACCCGTGCCACAAATCCCGCCAAACCATCCATCCGTGTAGATACCATCACTGCGGTAACCATGACGACTAGAATTCCCGCCACAGCCGGGGTGACGAGTGCGCATGTGCCGGTTTAACTGCGGGACGCTTATCTGGCAGATATCACACATTAGGGTGTTGTTCCTCTCGGCTTGGCCAGCCAACTGAAAATATTGATAACACTTTTCATATCAAAGCATTAAGGATAATTAAGGATAATTAATGTATAATTAAGTACCAGGGAAACCGAAAGGCGATGAAAATGCACGCTTTGCATTCTGGGGGTTTTAACCGCATTAACGTTTCACTTCAATATCTGAAATAATTAGCTGTTATTTGACAGATCACCATTGTTGGTTCTCAATGAGAAATGTAAGGATGACCACGGCCCCAAAATGCAAAGCGTGAACTCACATCGGTGACGTAATGAGGGGAACGGTTTATCTGTCGACTTCATCCGTTCAACCAATGATATTCCCGCGATGTTTCTGATCGGATAATAACCAGATTTAGCAAAGACGACTCGCTCCTTAGGAGACGGCGCGAGCGCGTTCTTTATCATGCGCGCGCCGTCGTGTTCAGGGTTCGCGTCCTCAACAGGTCATTTGTAGCTTTTTCACGTCCTGCTGAGACAACGGCGCTAGGCGTTGGCGCCGTCTTCTTGAGGTCGCGCTGTCTTTGCTAATTCTGTCTAATTAGAATGGCGGACCGGTCACGGTACCGCACGTGCTTTTTAAAGCCATTCAAAACTTGTTTTCTTAGGATGATCAGTAGAGTTAAATCGCTTCTACCTCAGGGAAGAACAAGCCCAGCAGCTCTCGATCAGATCCTGGTTCGAAGTCACTGTCCTCAAGATCCATATCTATTGCATCCAGATTATCAGATACCGACTCTTGAACATGACTGCTTGCTTCCTGGGCCGGCATGTCGATCACTTCTAAACAAAACAGAGGACGCTCAATTACTAACTCCATTCCCCGCACATGCACATTTACTATGTTGGTCTAAAATAGACCTAATTCGCTTGGGCGTATTTGTTTTCCCAATACAGGTCACGTGTCATTCCTTTGGGACTTTTTCCTT
>WUAP02072780.1:0-17489 GCA_015163945.2 Stichodactyla helianthus
TACGTACCGTTAAGAATGATCGATCCTATATCCAGTGTTTTCTCCTCTCAGCAGAAAGGCAGAATGATTCTAACTCTACAGTCTAATTGCACTTCTAGCTGCGAGCGGTGACAAAAACACGAAAAGACACGAATTTAATGCTAGAATCTTCAACTGCACCCCACGCGACAGAATATAATATTATTTCATTGATTTTTTCTTTTGTTTGTTATGGAACTGCATGATCCATTCGACGGAGAAGAGGAATTGTACTGAATTAAGTGATACTCGACTACTGAGCCGTAAACCGATTTTAGATCTTATTAGTAGGAACATGGTCTTTAAGACACTTGTATGAAAAATGTAACGGCACCAGCCCTTAAATTAAGGATCGATATTTTCCTTTTTATTTCTCCAGTTTTCAGAGTAATTCATATAGATCCGAAACTCCATAGTTACTGTACATCTAAGATTCTCAGTGATCGGAAACAGATTTGTACATCAGTTTGCTGGGACTTTTAACATTCTATAGAAATATGAGAAACTTTTGTGAAAACAGGCAGTTTATGATTGTGTTTGTGGAACAAGATGTATTCGACTGGGAAACCCTTTGCTACAGTGATTGATTGGCTATTGTTTGAGTCGGAATCATGCCTGGTGCCAAACCATACTGAAGAACAGCGTGAGCTCTAATGAATTTGACAAAGCAATTGATTCTAGGAAGTCATTGTAGTCTTGAAGGTCTAATAATGACTATAACATACGATGAGGTCTCTTTTGGTTTATTTATCTCTCATCAATGCTTTTGTTTTACACTTTATTAAGATACCGATTACTCTTACTTGCATTATAGGTCCACCTGTTTCTGATTTAGGGGCTGGCTTACAATATTTTGTATAAATTGACTTTCTCTTTAGCTTAATTTTAATTCATTATTACGTTTAATATTCTTTAGATATGACAATAATTTCGCTTAACTTTTAATGACGAAAATGTTCACTTATTTCTCGTAACAGTTATCTGTAGTTTTAAGCCTCTGTTTGTTCGCTTCCAGTCGACTTACTGAGCTAGAATATAGCCGTAAGCTCTGATGGTTTTGTCTCCGTTATCAGGAGAGCAACCACGTGCAACGTTGCCAGTGGATACCGAATTATCTGCTATTCCACCACAGCCTGTTCCTGCGGTCCCAAACCCGATACGAGAATCCGGAGTAGAACAGTCATTTTGTTGGTTTGACACGATCCCGATTCTTGCGCTTGCTTGATTTCCAACACGAGAATTGAACCCTTCTTTGTTACAGTTTCTTTGCAGAGAAGATCCAGGGATGAGAGACTTCCACGCGCTACGACCAATCGAGGAACTGCGGTAACGACCGTCTGCTATCACAGAGTACAGCGAACTGGTCCTACAAATACATGTGCATATCTTAATCAACGATTGGCTGATTCATTCTTATGTGTTTAGCTATGATATCTTACTTATAGTTGAGGCGAATCCACTTTGGTTGAGTTTGTGGCGTGGTTTTCATTCCCAGACAAAGACTTTTGAAGGGCATGGTCCAGTAAGTAGGTAACTTGGTTTCTTGATGATCCACTCCTGATTGGCCCCCGGTCACGTGATATGGGACTTTATTCTGCCACAAGGCTGAGGTGTACGTGAAGGTGGTCTAAAGCAAATGCAATAATAACTTTACATAAGTTTAAGATGCTTATTCGTCTCACGAGTTTGATTGTCATTTTACTTTTAATTGTCACTGTGTACCTTGTGTCCATTAGTCTTCATGATGGTAGTCCAGCCTCCTCCTCCACATCCGGGAATTTTCTCCATGTAGCAGTACACCTTACTGATGGTTGGCTTAGTTTTGATATAGTAGACACCACTCGGGGCAAACCTGTAGTGTGATTAGTAAAACCCTGTAATATTTAAGATTCAATTTTATTACTTTAAGAATTCGCAATCTGAGTCACTGAATGGTGAGTTTAGCGTGGAAAACATCAATTCCGGCATTCATACATTTGGTTTTGGTCCTACAGTATCACAATAGACCAAATCAACTTGAGCGTAATAATTTCCCATTTCATTGTCATCGTCCACAAAAATACACTGTCTTCTGCTAACCTTTCTTCAAGGAGAATGGCCTTGCATGACTCTGCAGGATTATTTTTGCTCCCTATTCTTGAACAACAACTTCTACCCTTACAGACTTGAAGGCCTGCATTGATGATCACTCGCCCTCCGTATCCTGGGCGAATGACAATGTCTTTACCCACACCAGATGTGATGTACACGGTACCGTCTTTATCGCTTGTGATTATTGGAGGGCTTCTCGTCACAAAGAGTCAAAGTATAAGTCAAAAAGAACAATGTTAAAAGCTGTAAACCGAAGAAACAAACAAACAAACATATAAAATGTAACTGGAAAAAAATAAAGGAAACAAGAAATATATACTTTCCTTTATAACAAGTCAAAAAAGAACCAGTGTTAAAAGTTATGGACCCCAAAGAACCAAACAATCAATAAAAGGAAAAAGCAAAGAGATAGGGAGGAAGAAAAACACTTCTCTTTATAGAGGGTACTGAGTGGGGGGGGGGGGGGGGGGTCTAATCCCATTTCTAAGCCTAACTTTTTCTCAAAACCCCAGTCCCAGTCAGTTCATTTCAGCAATGATAATCTGAGTAATTTACCGCCATTTTTACACTTTACTGAGCGGTACCGCTGACCAATTGATGCGTGTGACTGGGTACTGCATGTTGATTTATGAAGACAGAGTGCCAAAGTTCGTTTTAATGTATTTCAAGAATTTTAATGATATAAAACAGCAGGTTTTTTTGACTTTTTTAGATAGGTGAAAAATGAATCCCATTCTCATTTGTTGTTCTGTTTTCCATTCCCAGCGGCCAAATCCCATTCCCAGTACATCCAATCCCATTTTCCCAGCCCCCCTTGTTCAAGACGTATACGCATTGATAATACACCTATTTCAAAAATCGTTGTCGCAGCCGAAGCAACAGTCAACACTCCAAGGCCGGAAAGGATTTCGGTAATTTTTCTCATAAATCATGTTTGCAGTGCTGGTATTTTCCAAAATATTCGGTTTAACACCTGAACTACCAATGCAGCTTGCCAGAAATATATGTCACAACTGCATGCAACCAAAATATGCTCTAGATGAATTAATTTTGAGAAAAATTACCGAAGTCCTTTGCAGTCTTGGAGTGTTGACTGTTGCTTTAAGCTGCGACAACGATTTTGGAAATAGGTGTATAATAAAGTGCAAAGACACATCAAGAGTTAACTAGAACATCTAAATCTTACTTTGATAGGGCACTGGCTGCGTGTAGTGAAGAAAACAGCACAGAAAACAGTAGAAACCCACTCTTGTTCATGGTCGCTTAGATAACGAAAGGCTTCAATATACACTGATAGAAAATAGAAAGCAACGGTGATATGTTAGTACGTACAATGTTGAAGAATAATGGTATAAAGGAAAATGTGCCGGATTCTCTTGTCAATATAATAAATAATAACTTAACTTGCAGAGCAATTTCCGACGCAGTTCAATTTGGAGGAGAAAACAATGAAATATTATCAGTTTACATAAGAAAAGTATTCGATTCTCAGGGGAGTAAAATTCCGGTTTTTTTTTTCCTTCCAAGCTGAACTGCTTTGGGACATGATGCTGCAAGGGGTCTCGTATTTGTTTTTGAAATGATTTTCATTATTTTAAAATGATTTAGAGTGTTTTTACTTAATCTGTGAAATAGTTTGATTCTAATAATTCACATCATTATTGCCTTGCTTTTATTGATTTTTTTGTCTCTATTTCTCTATTACACTCGTAACCCTGGTTCACACTGGCGACGCAAGCATAAGTGCAAGCAACATACGCAGACTCAAAAGTGTACTGCTCATTTGCGGTGCTTGTCTTTTCTCACACCTTGGTGAGAAATGCAATACTGAGTCTGCGTATGTTACTTCAGGCTTTAGCCTAACTACCCAACAGTTTTTGATCAGTCAAAGGTATAGTAAAATCGTGTATTCTACTTACATTTTCCAGTACCAAACGAGAACCGTATCTCAGATCTCAGTAGCTAGCCTATAAAGTCGATTTTGCTGCCTTTCTTATGCGACTCGTAACAAAAAGGCTTAGAAGATTATGTTTCAAAATTCACTGGCCAATTAACACGAAAAAACGCGAATTTTCATCTAATCCATGACAGCATCACCACTTACGATCAATGTTGGAAATCCATTAAGTTGAGTTTCATGTGCCAAAAAAAAAAAAAAAAAGAAAAAAAAAAAAGAAAAAAGAAAACAAGAAAAGAAAAGAAAAGAAAGAAAAAGAGAATCAAAAGGATTCAGAATGTTATTTTGCGTTGCGGTTATTGAATTGAACACATTTTCTGCACTTCTTATTTAATTCTATAATAAAAGTCAACTGAAATATTACATTTAAATGGTTAGTAAATTATTAGATGAACTCGTGAGAAGGAAAAAAGGGGGAAGAAATCTACTTACAAATTATGTGTCATTCGGTCTCCTTAAGCATCAAATCCAAAAAATTATCATGTCCGAGTCTATTTAAATGTTACCTAATTTAATATTCATACATTTTTTCGTGACTTTGAGAAGTCATTGTTCAAAACAGTTATATTAAATCTATCTTAGTGTAAGAGATCCCACGAAGTCGTTGTTTCGCTCGGCCTGAAAAATTCTGCGAACCCTCTGCCACTCCCTGAGATAGATATTGTCAACATAAAAGTCTTTTATGACTTTTCTTCTTGCTTGTGCTATTAAGCAGACTTTCTCGGCCTCCATGTAAAACAATTAGAATTAAGTCCAAGCATTCGTTATTGCTCTCAGAGCTTGGCTCCCTGGTGTTCGTTGTTATTATATTATTTTTTCCTTGTCTCAAGGAGGTCCAAAATTCTAGAGAAAATTTTACGCCGAAGACCACACGTCCGGCGCTGGCGAGAACGTCGCATCGTTTGTCCAAGCCTCAAAAGTTGTTTCTTTATTCGGTTAGTTAACGGTATTAACTGTGACTTTAATTTTCAAGAAGGAATGTGATTGTACGAAGTGCAGAGGGACTGTCATCATGTACATTTTTTCCAAAAGGTTATCGCAGTAGCAACTGACAATTGGCAATAGACCGCAAGGGATGTAGGGACTTTTCAACGTAATTAATTTATTCATGGACTCACTTGATACCACAGTACAACTTTCCATGCTGTTTTCAGTTCTGCAGGTGAATGTGTGTGCGCGATGGTCTTACATAAATAAACTAATTGGAATTTACCAACATCCCCGGCTTTTCTGGTCTCCTGCTGTCAGTTGTCAATCGAATCTTTTCGGTACAAAGATAGAGAATAATGATCATGAAAACTAGAATCACATCTGGACAAAAACATTTCCTTTCCAGCAAAATATTTAATTCATTGCTATGCATGCGTTACACAAATCGCTAAATTTCACATTCACTTCTCATATCTAAAGGTTTATCTTATTGTTGCACTTTGCATCTTTGGTGTTAACGGACATTCACCACGTGATCGGCCTGTTTGGCAAGTATGTAACCAAAGGTCTTGATGGTCTTGTCTCCATTATCAGCATCGCAACCTGCAGTGTTACCAGTGGATGCAGAACTATCAGTACCACAGGTAGATCCTGCACCACCAAATCCTATACGAGAATCTGGAGTATCGCAGTCGTCTTCTTGATTGCTGATGATCCCAATACGTATAAACTGAAATCCCGTGTGAAGAGAATTGAACCCTTCTTTGTTACAGTTTCTCTGCAGAGAAGATCCAGGGATGAGAGACTTCCACGCGCTGCGACCAATCGAGAAGTTTCGGTAACGTCCGTCTGCTATCACAGAGTACAGCGAACTGGCACTACAAATACATGCGCATATCTTAATCAGTGATTGGCTGATTCATTCTTTTGTGTTTAGCTATGATATCTTACTTGTAGTTGAGGCGAATCCAGTTTGGCTGAGTTTGTGGTGTGGTTTTCATTCCCAGACAAAGGCTGTTGAAGGACATCGTCCAGTAAGTAGGTAACTTGGTTTCTTGATGATCCACTCCTGATTGGCCCCCGGTCACGTGATATGGAACTTTATTCTGCCACAAGGCCGAGGAGTAGGCAAAAGTTGACTGCCAAAATAATATTGTCAATAGTTGATCGAATCAATTTGAATGCTTTTATTTGATTAATTTGAATGAAGTGTATTTAAAAGTGGACTGAATTTGATTGTAAAACCCCTCACCTAACTGGATCATGTGATACTATTATCAATGTCATTATCTGAAGTTATTCTCACCAGGGTTTTTGTTTTTCTTCTTTTTTCCTCCTTTTCTTTTCTTTTGATAAAACTGTTTAGAGCTAACTTAATGATGATGATGATGATGATCACAATAGTGATGATAATATAATATAATGATAATAATAATAATAATAATAATAATAATAACTTTATTTAGATGTCGAATTATTTAGTTTATATAACAGATTGGGGACATTGTTTCGTACCTTTTGTCCATCAGTCTTCATGATGGTAGTCCAGCCTCCTTCTCCACATCCAGGAATGTACTCCATGTAGCAGTACACCTTACTAATGGTTGGCTTAGTTTTGATGTAGTAGACACCACTAGGAGCGAACCTAGTAATACACAAGAGAGGTCAGTGATTTGCACAATCAAACAATTTTCACGTTAGAGACGGAAATCTCGTCTGATAGGTTTCTTTTCTATACCTTTGGCCTAAAAAAGGTACCCCTTTCGGGCGGAACATCCTCGTAGAGGCCAATACAGGGAGTACCCCACTCCCCGGGTGTTGTTTTTGATCATTTTGGGCGCCATCTTTTTTACCCAAAATTCTTCACTGTACGTCACCAAAAATCCGTCGTTTTGGAAGGGTGAATAGCTGGGAAAAAATGGATGAGTTTTCCGTAAGAAAACCGTCTCGTCTCGTTTTCACGCGTTTTACCGTCTAAGACGAGTTTTTCGGTAATATATTAAGCGTATCGAATACCGTACTTTAGAAGGCGGCAGGAACTTTGAACTTTGACGTCGCGACAGAACATGTTATCTCCTGTCTCCCCTCTCCCCCACCCCCTTAGGACCAGAAACGCACCCTAATTAACATAAAATCAAGTTCAGACGTCGAACCTTTTGCGGTGCTGAATTGAATCTAATTTAGACAATAATGAGAAAAATCGGGAAAAAAGATAGAGGGGGATAGACAAAACAAAACAAAACAACCCAACCCAACCCAACCCAACCCAAAACAAAACGGATGCCATTTTTAGACTGGTTTGCCACAGGCAAAACATTATCTTTTAAGTGTGTGGTGAGAATGCAGTTTTTACTCACTGGTCCTCATCGAGGATGGCCTTGCATGACAGCGCGGGATTCCTGCGACTGCCCAGTTTAGCTATGCAACCATCAGCTTCACACACTTGCAAACGCCCATTGATGATCACTTGTCCTCCATATCCTGGTTGAATGACAATGTTTTCACCCACACCAGATTTAATATACACCGTACCGTCTTCTCCTTGCTGGACATACATTCTATGAGTATAGAAAGAGCAAGATATTCATTTTACTAATAATTAACTATATTAATTCTCAGATCGATATATCAAAACGACGGTTTCCAAATAATGTGGTGCTCTGCCAGTTTACTATGTATGGTTGGCTGACCCCACATATCCTCACTAAGCTGTGATGGCATTGTGTTAACTGCCACCGATCCCTTCAATTCAAACGTCCAGACTTAAGTTATGCGTCTCAAATAATAAAATCAGCTAGTGTGATAGCAGGATCGATGGAAATCCTTACTTAGGTAAAGTATTGCCAGCCTGCCAATGAGAGAAGACCAAGAGAACCAGAAGAAAACAACTCCTGCTCATCATCAATGTGTGAATCGACCTATATGCAGATTTGGACGTAAAAAAGTTTTAATATATAACCATGAAACATTACAATAAGGGGGAGAGGCGTACTCCAAACTAACAAAGGGTAGGGATGATCATCGTATGTTTTACTAGGGGTTGAAATCATGTCACACCCTCTTTTAGGGGTGAAAAAGGAAAAGCTGTTGATTTTTAGCACATGCGGTATCTTTAAGGGGTTTTCATGCAAGTAGATTTATGACGACGCTTTTACAATTCTTTAGAAGGAAAGCGTTTGTTGACTTTTAGTGTATGTTGCAATAAACTCAATGATTCTTTTAAAAATTATTTATATTTTGTTTCAAAGTGGTATCCTTTAGGGCTAAAATTAAACCAGGGCCAACGCCCAAACTCTCTTTTTTCTGGGGTGAAATTCATATTTTCCCCCGACGATCATCCCTGCCCTTTTTATATATTGGAGTAAAGATGGACCTCTTATCGGTGAGCACGCATCATGCATGGGTCTTAAAATAAAACGTATATCAGGAAAAAACATCTTGCAGTAATGAACCGTTTCAAAAGTGTTGGTGTCTGGTCAGTGTACTGTGAATGTCATGTCAGTAGTAAAAAATTTGAAATCCATCAATGAAAAACTTCTTACCGCGCGGTTCTAAGGTCATCTAATTCAAACGTTGATCTGTGAATGAAACTTAATATGGACAAAGTTCCCGTTCTTGGAATACACAGGCCGTTTTTATGATGGTGTAATTTACTTAATTTACTGCCACTACCAGAAGCTTTGAATGGCTCCTATTGTGTAATTTACTAAATTTTACAAAGTAGCTCTTTCTTTTCTAAAAGAGAGTAGGTAAAAAAACCCGATTAAGAAAGCAATTTGACAATGCATTCTGGTAGCAACAGTAAAACGATGTCGTCAATGGAAGCTGCACCTATTCATTCAACAATAACAGATATACAAAGACTGACAATTAGATACGAACAAATAGAAAGTAGACAGATAGATATAAACTAGCTGCATTAGCTTGAATTCAAGGCCTGAGAGAGAAAAAGAGAGATAGACTTTCACAACAGTAAGCACCATGCTGTTCCCTTCTTGAAGTGACTTCTCAACGAAAATTACACATTGTGGACTACTGTGTAATGTGTTCCAGAAATGAAGGCAGAACTGAGAAGGGTAATTACATTACATGGAGTAATCAATCAAACATCATTTCTTACCTTGAATTCAGATTATTCAGATATTGAGATTCAGCCTGCTACTTGCACAGCAACCGACTGATATCCACCCAACCGATTCGTCAGTATTACAGGCTGGACATTGCGCATCTCGATAAACAGGGTAAGACGATACTTATCGCGCATTACTGGTGCGCGCATTCTGCCAGAGTGTCATATTCGTCTTTGATTGTGATGAGTGCAAATGAACCGATTAAAACGATACAGTTTAGTCACACTGGAAGAAGTCATGACACCTGTAATGCTAGAGACAATGAATCAAAACAGACCACGAAAGGTTTAAAACGCTTAGTGCCACAACTCTTTATGAATACAACCGATAGTTTCCTAGGCTTTATTGGAGCATGCTTATCGAAAACAATGAGTCTGGTGTTACAAAAAGAATTTTTGGATCATCGTGTTTTTTTTTAACCACTAGTCTTAACGGTCGAAAATGATGTGTAAACGCAGATGTGCACGCAAAACATCTCGTCGATTTACGAGAAGCCAAAAACGAATGTACACAGGGCCTGATAACGTATGGATTAACGCGCAATATAACTAAATATCACTAAATGTACGTATTGTTATATGTTAAGTTGTTATTTGCAGCGACTCTCGTGTTATAGAGCTTTATATAGCGGGAGCGTACTCATATGAAAAATCAACTTCCTGGTCAAAAAGGAAAAGCGGAAAAGCTGCATTTTCTTAGGAAACTATTTTTTCTTCGCAGAAGGGATTGAGGAATTGTGGTTGAATTTGTATTTATTAGTGTAGTTGAACTCGGAAAAAGGTCCGAACACTTGCACTTTTTCGCCCCGTATTCTTCGCGCGTCTTAAGATTCCTAAAACCTCAAATGTACGAAGTATAAAAGGACGTGTGGGACTGTTAGCAGTCTATAGTCACAACTTAAAAGCTCTTTTGAGGTGCCTCCATATAGTTTTTGGTCGGGCGCGCACGGGGTTGTGTGTCTGTGACCTGTTGATTTAGAGAAGGCTTACACCAATTAATATGCAGTGCCTCCTTTGTCTTAAGGCTAAATTTAGTGTTGGCACAATCAATTATAGAGAAGCATTCACTAGAACATGCATCACGGCATGTCCTTGACTCACCTAGGTTAGCCTTAAGATAAAGGAGGCACTGCATATTAATTGGAGTAAGCCTTCTCTAAATCAACAGGTTAAACATACCAACCTGAAGCTATGCCATTAGTCTTTGTATCTATGTAAATTACTCTTCATTATATATTTGTTTCCACTTAGTCTTGTATCACTCTGAAGATGGCAGTTGTAACTGCTGAAACATGTCAGTTATGAAACTTAAAAGTGTCATCGTTTTTGTCAAATTTATTACAGTTTCTCTGCAGAGAAGATCCAGGGATGAGAGACTTCCACGCGCTGCGACCAATCGAGAAGTTCGGTAACGTCTGTCTGCTATCACAGAGTACAGCGAACTGGCACTACAAATACATGCGCAAATCTTAATCAACGATTGGCTGATTCATTCTTTTGTGTTAAGCTATGATATCTTACTTGTAGTTGAGGCGAATCCAGTTTGGTTGAGTTTGTGGTGTGGTTTTCATTCCCAGGCAAAGGCTGTTGAAGGGCATGGTCCAGTAAGTAGGTAACTTGGTTATCACGGTAAGAAAGTAGTTGTAAAGGACTTTTTCGAACCTCAACTTCAGTGAATCCTGGATTGAATGCTTTGTGTTTGATCAGTGCGAGATTGGTATCGAGGTATCGAGATTAAAGTTCTATCAGAAGTTATTTTCACCAGTTTTTGGATGATTAAGAGGTTTAAAATTAACATACTATAAACCTTTGTAAAAAAGCCCTTTGGCTTATGGCCCAACTCTACTCTACTCTACTCTACTCTAATTTTCCTCAAATCTGGGGGGAGCTTGGGCCCTCATAAATCCGCCCATGAACAGTATTGAGCCCACGACTAGAGTGTAGTGAGGCGAGTGCATTAGCAGTGCACACAGTACTGTTACGATTTTTACAGCTCATTCGTCATCATCGAAGATGGCCTTACACGACGACGCGGGATTCCTGTGACTGCGGCCCAGTTTTGCTGTGCAACCATCGCCCTTACAGAATTTCAGAGGTCCGTTGATGATCACTCTCGTCCTCCATATCCTGGTTGAATGACAATGTCTTTACCCACACCAGATGTGATGTACACCGTACCATCATTATCTCGTTCAAAAAAGACTGCATCCCTGCATATATGCGTTAAGGTGCATATAAGAAGTTAGAACTTTATAGTTTTTTTCTTACTTAGAATAAAAACATTATCCAATTATTAAGCAAAGGCCTGGACCTTGACGTTATCAACTTGTAATTTGCATATTGAATATCTGTGCAACTGAAACTGAGACAGACAATGCCATTCTTGTTACTTATGAAAGTGCTTTTGAATCATGAAGAGATCCTGTAGAGCTAATATGCATTTAAAGAAAGATTAAGATAACAAAAATAGACAATCCGGCGCAGAAAAACAAGAGTAGAAAACGAGAGTACGAAGTCCATACCTCAGACCGGTGCCAACATCCCACTGAGAACAAACTAACAGCAAAAGCAGAAGAAGAAAATAACTCTTGGTCATTATCGATGATGAGCGGACTGATCTATTCAGTGTTAAAACGAAAGAATATAAGACCTTAGTACTGAAGTAGTTTCTGTAGTCTTGTCTTAAGGTGACTGGCAACTATTGGATTTTATATTTAACTTTTTTAAAAATAGCATCGTTTTTAACGGAAATTTAATGCTGATTTAAAATATGGACAGAAAAATAGGGTGTCCCGAACTAGTTTTTTGATCAAGCTTGAATGGATGGGTGTAGTAAGTTTTGGAAGCTCTCGTTAGTCGAAGTGAGTAGGAAAAAAATTAAAGCTCAAAAGATAATAGACGTACGAAGACAATATTTGGACAGATGTTGACTGGTATATCATTCTACAACACATAAACAAATTTAAGATAAAAACTAAGATAAAATTACCTGTTGGCATATTTTGCTCAACCAGTGCTAGGAATATACACTTAGTTATATACTTAGTTATTTATTTTATATATAAATATATATATATTAGCATAGTTAGCGTGATAACTTTTATAGTTTTTTGCTGACTAATAAATGTAGATGTAGATGTAGATGAAAACGTCCCATCAAGTCAAGTTCGTACAAAACTTTTTCATTGAGATCTAATATTTATCTTTTCGAAAAATTTTGATATGATATAAATTTTTAGGAGTTTTTTCAAATAAGCACAAAAAAAGTATATTGCATGTCCCGTGCAAAATTTGAGGTTTTTACCTTCTTAAAGTTTAAAACACGTATGGTTCTTCAATCTTTTTCAGTAAAATTCCGAAGGTTACCATGGTAATCGGTGGAAATTATGCGCGCGCATGCTTGTGGGCTCAGAAACTCGATTCAATAGTAGCCAGTCACCTTAAGGCAGTCCCGTGCCCTCTGTTGCAGTCTGTGGCCTTATAGATCAGACAGTAAATATGCCTTAGGGATCCTGCCTGCTTGCTGCGTAGTGGGAATCTGCTGGTGCTTGTTCAATTTGTGGTCAAACCAATGTCAAGGCTTAGAAAATCAGAATCAGATACTACACACAACACTGATTTTACCTATCATGGGAAATTGAGGTTGGTTAAAACAAAACAAAACAAAAACAAATAAAACAAATAAAACAAATAAACAAACAACAACAGTGTTGTCTTGTCTGAAATAGGCCCCTTGTAGCACGTCGGAATGCAGCTGAATTTGGAGGGCAAGACAAAAGAATCTCAACTCCAGAGAACCCAACCTATTGTCTTGCCCTCCAAATTCAGCTGCATTCCGACGTGCTACAAGAAAGGGGCCTATTTTAACCAAGAATAGTGATTCTTCTGTGATATAAACTGGGCATGCTTGGCATGACAGAGAGCAAAGTGAAATTATAGCAAACGCACGTTACCCATTCCGCATTCTTGTGAAATCTCAAATTTCATCTTAAAGAATTGTGTTCTTAAAGTTCTAAAAATAAAAGAAAGTAAGATAAAACAGCACAATTTACAGGGTCAGTCGTATTTGCGCAGAACCCTGTAGAATGTTCCTCATCTGTAGATACCGGAACATCTTCTCAAGTTTCTTGACACTGGATACTCAATCGAGCCATCCCCCGACACACATACAATACTATGGGGAAATAATTCTTTAAACATAAAAAATCATTCTTTTATTTTCAGGAGAGTGAAGTTCCGTTGTTTTGCCTTCCAAATTGAACTATGTTGGGAGTGTGAGTTTTTCTAATGATTATCTATAGCTATAATTCAATTAACGTTGTCGCTGAAAAAAGCCTAAAAGCTTTCATTTATCTTTTGTTTACCAACAAACTTCCGCGCTGTTGCTCTGTGAACTATCTATAAGAATTAAGGAATATATGTCCAAGCTGTAGAATTTGCAAACAGACGGTGAGTTTCTAAAGGTAATTATGTGAATATGTAGACCGCGTAGCACTTTGAAATACATGAGCTAGAAATAATGGAAAGTTATAGTGCTTAGAAAGGAGGTAAAGTAACTTTTATTTAACGTCAGTAGTTCTTTAGTTCAGCTACGAGGCTGGTATCAATGGAAGCCGACGGTGCGCCGTTTGCACCGTTTACCCCCCTCTCTCCATCAATGCTCCGTTTTAAGGGTATTTAAAGCTAAAGCTGCACGGATTAGAGAGAAGTTGAAACAAGTGTGTGAGGTCACTGAGGATCGAATCATGGACCTCTCGCTTAGCGGGCAGCGCACTAACCAACTACGCCACACTTGCTCCTTTTAATGATGTCAAGGGGGAAAAAATCATGATTCCACTCTCAAAGCTTTAGGCTTTAAGCTATTTTCAGTGACGTGAACGTCAAGTGAATTAGCTATATACTATTTTATAACACCCGGCAGTGACTATAAATCTAATTTTGTCAGACACATATATTAGTTTCAACATCTCATGTTAGGTTTAACAAGCATGTTTTCAACAATTTCATAACACGGGTCCGGCCTCTTTCTCTCACGGGACCAGTCTACTGAGCCAAGATATAACCATGTGTCCTGATGTTCTTAACACCATTATCAGCATCGCAGCCTGCAGCGTTACCAGTGGAGATCAACCCGTCAGTATGGCAATATGGATCTGGTACACGTCCAGTGCTACCAAACCCAAGACGGGAATCTGGTAATTTACAGTCGTTCTTCTCATTACCTAGAATCCCAATACGTACAAGTTGGTGTCCCGTAAGGTGAGAATTGAACCCTTCTCTGTTACAGTTTAGCTGGAGAGAAGATCCAGGGATGAGAGACTTCCACGCGCTACGACCAATCGAAAAGTTTCGGTAAAGGCCATCTGCTATCACAGAGTACAGCGAACTGGCCCTACAAATAGATTGCGTAACTTAAGCAATTTAGCAAAACATAGTAAGTTTCTCTACACATACTCGTGCGATCGCCATTCGCCGTTCGTCCCGTCAACCTTATTTGAAATAGCAGCTGTATATCAAAGCCTATTCTATTACATCTAGTTGTTTGTATCTTACTTGTAGTTGAGGCGAATCCAGTTTGGTCGAGATTGTGGTGTGGTTTTCATTCCCAGACAAAGACTGTTGAAGGGCATGGTCCAGTAAGTAGGTAACTTGGTTTCTTGATGATCCACTCCTGATTGGCCCCCGGTCACGTGATATGGGACTTTATTCTGCCAGAAGGCCGAGGAGTAGGCAAAAGTTGACTGTAAAAATAATGTTGTCAATAGTTTTTATTAAGAATGACTGTCCCCTAATACCGAACGGCCAAGATATAGCTTAGCCTATGTTGCGCATTGATGACCCACCAGCTGAGCGGAGATAAATTTTCTAACCATTTTCTAATCATTGTCCGTTGTGATTTTTCATAGCCGGACCTATGTTCAAACACCTTTTTCTACCTAAAAACAAATGAAAATTTAATTCGATGTATTTTGCGTTCTAGAAAAGTCCGAAACTATGAAACAGAGTGAAATTGTGTCTGTGAATTATCCAAGAACCACGCGAGAAATAATTTTAAAAACAGAGGGAGGGACGGAGGTTTTGTCCTTGTCCAACAATGCTTTGCGCAGCTAGTTGTTTTCTCAGCTGGCACTCGTGACTTTCACGTGATATGGGACTTTATTCTGCCAGAAGGCTTAGGAGTGGACAACGCAACGGAAAGTGCTTCAGTTTTGATAGCGCAAAATTATGTAAGATACGAATATCGATATTCCTAACTTATAAAATATTGCGCTTTCAAAACTGAAGCACTTTCAGTCACTTCATTTGGGTTGACTTGGACGTCAAACACAGCTGTTAGCAGTTTAGGTAAGCACCGTTTGATGCTATTTCAATTTAATCTGATTTATTTGGAAAAAGAGCCTGATTGGTCAGATTCTTTTAGGCGAGGCGCATAGCCCCTTACGTAATGGCGGCAGAGAATGTAGAGACTATATTGATGAAGAAGAGTTTGATAGCACGGTTGGCTCACTTTCTCTTGTAAACATGCTGTATTCTACCTTGTGTCCATTAGTCTTCATGATGGTAGTCCAGCCTCTTCCTTCACATCCAGGAATGTACTCCATGTAGCAGTACACCTTACTGACGTACGGCTCGGTAATGAGGTAGTAGACACCGTTCGGGGCAAATCTATTTGTTAGATGTCGTAAGTATGTTTTTTACCGGTATTTGCTGTAAAAAGTAAATCTAAAAAATATTCTGAATTTGTATTGTTTGTTTGTTTTTCTGTTAATTTTAGGTTAAAATTTTAACAAACAATGCATGTTTAATTAAAACTGGAAAGTTCATTGCACACATCTAGAGATACCGGCATAAGATATCCTTTCTGGCTGGCAAATTCTTAGAGTGTCAAACTAAAAATGCAGCATAACAAGCCGTTTTTCCCCGGCTAACATGATTTAGTAAAATATTGAATTTTGCTGTCCGAAAGAGAGAGAAAGCTTAGAAAATGTATGTAACGGCTTTACTCACGGGTCGTTCTCAAGAATTGCCTTGCATGACAGTGCGGGATTCCTGCGACTGCCCAGTTTAGCTATGCAACCATCAGCTTCACACACTTGCAGACGCCCATTGATGATCACTTGTCCTCCATATCCTGGTTGAATGATAATGTTTTTACCCACACCAGATGTGATGTATACTGTGCCATCCCTATCTTTTCTGACATTCACTTCACTTGAGATGCGTGTAAATACAAAAACAAGATAAGAGCTGGATATACCTGGCTCGAATAACCTCATTTCATACACGCTCAAACAAGTTGGAGTATGCGCGATCAGCTAGTGCTGACCAACAACGGTTTTGAAAAAAGGCCGCAAGCAAGCAAGCAAGTTAAATGGCAGGAAACAAGGAATATCAATGGTCGAATAAAGTCATAACACATTATCGCCGTGGGCGATAATCTTAGTGTAAATCTTTGCCTGAAGCGAAATGCTCGATAATCTTAGAGGACAAGATAAGACATCAAAATCCGCTTATTCTGTCCACTAAAATTTAATAATTTGATAATATTTAGCAACAAGGCCGATGAGATTTGTACCTGCTCAAAAAGCTGTCTGCTTGCTGAAAGATGACATACAGCATCAGAAGGAAGCAACTCTTGTTCATCGTCAGTGTCTGACAAAATAGCGAGAATTGAATAAAATTAATGGAAGTTCTTAGTCTAATAGAGGTTAACAGACACGTTAATTCCATTGTTTTCTTTTGTGTCTATTTTGTCTATTAGACTTTAACTATTAGTTTCTGTTTCACGGGTTCTTCTCACGGTCTTCATGTACTGGCTTGAACAATATGGATTTCATATTTTAACACTAAGTTTTATTATTCATCAAAAGAACAGGCCTCAGCTAAACCCATTCACTAGGAGATGCCACTGTAGGATACATGCTACGATTAAATTTGTGGCTTTAACTCTGGACGCGCGCATATGCATGTATAGACACAGATAACCGTAGGGCTAAACCCATTCACTAGGAAATGCCACTGTAGATACATGCTACGATTAATGCGGCTGTAACCTTGGACGCGCGCATATCCATGTATGGACACAGATAACCGTAGGGCGTAACGAGGGTCCTCGCGAATCGGATGCCTGTGATTGTGTATTGCTTGTGTTTTGTTAGAATTGCTCCAAGTCGACCTCTCTTGGATTCCCATAGGACCGGAGAAACATAGAGAAGGCAATGTCGAGCGCGCGTACAAAGTTAAGAGCAAGGCGAAGGAGGATTATTCGCGAGAGGTCGACTTCGTCCACAGGGAGCCCAAGCGATGAATCTGACATGAATTAGAAAAAAATTTTGTTAAGAATATGAAAAATAAAATTTCAAC
>WUAP02072891.1:0-17489 GCA_015163945.2 Stichodactyla helianthus
GGGGGCGAGCGGGAGCGGAACTGGAGTGAGGGGAGTAGTAAGAGGCGGGAGGTGGAGAGCGCTAGAAGGTCACAAGGTCATCTATTAAATAAAAGTTTTGGCGTCTGATATAGACCAGCTGTTTACACAGAATGTGATGGTAAAGCATTCTGTGTCGTCTGGGATGAAGGGACTGTTCACATATTCTTTGCCTGGGAGTTGGCTGGACCACTAATAAGCTCCTAGTTAAAATAATTCCTTGTCTGTAGTTTTTCAAGAACTCCTCAAGGTGATTCCTTGGTAATAGATCCTACCTATAAAAATTTGATATTTTCAAGGTTTTGAGTTACTTATCTCATAGCAAAGAAAAAAATGGGGGTCAATGTGCTTGTTTAGGAAATATTTGACTTCAAAGACAAGGGTATTTTAGTAGCGATTTCGCACACGAACGTTGATTAGTCATCCGGTCTTAGAAAACAACTCCAAAGGCTCAGAATTAGCATTGATTTAGTAGAAGCGGGTTAAATAGTAGAATATCTCGATAGAAAGCTTCTTTTTACTTCGGTAAAATAGGTAAAATTCGCCACAGTTTTTAGCAACTTTTAGAAAGCAACTCAAGCGCGCAATTGTTCGATTTTTTGACATTTTAGCGCTCAAAACTTTAATTTTTCCATGTTCCTACCTATAACTTTTTTAACTTTTCAAATATGTTGTGTGAATCATTCAGCAAGAGAGCAAGTTATAACATAAAAAAGGGTTACTGACCATTTCTTGTTATTTTGTTCTGCGCAGTAAAGATGCGCGATGCAAAACCGAGGAATTACCTTACGTGAGAAATGAAAGTTCAACGTCCCTTTCTTTTGTACCATTTTTTGGGACCCCCCCCCCCCTCCGTAATTTTCTTCCAGCCCCCTCCCCTCCCCTCCCCTCCCCCCTGCCATGCATAAATAATGAGCAGTTCCCTAGACGGTGCCAATAACCACGCTTTAGAGTTCCCGGATCTTCCTTGTGTAGCTCCAGCCACGAACCACTTCATGATTACATCAACTAAAACAGAGAAAAGCAAGTATAGAGTTTCGAAAGTATATGATAAGGAAAGTAGAAACGTGTTCGAGTTTTTTTTTTCGTGTCGTGATTACTATCACAAGCTGGGATCAACGCTAGATGCTTTTAACGCGCGAAAAGAATGCTTTTAAATACATCAATACCCGAGCAGTATCTACAGATTGGACAATAAGAATCGGAAATACAATGCACTACTTTCGAAAGCACAGTACTAAAGGTTAATAATATATCAATCTGAACTCAACCCATTTTTATATAAACTTCATTTTTGAAAGCCGGATAATCGTTGGCTACTGTAAGCAATTTGTACAATAATAGGATAGCAGCCCTCTTTGTACAACTTGTTTTGACTATACGCACAAGTTATAACATTAATTTATAGGACTTGAAGATCATTATTCCTAGTTGCGCAACTCCGGCATTTTAATTCTTGGGTCTACCATTATTTTTTTCACTTCATATTTTGAAATTTTCAGTTAATATTGTGGCAGTAGTAAAGCCGAGGCTTTCGCGTGAGGTATTCATGAAATAGAAAAAAGCTTTACCGTTTTCACGCGTGAAAATTCTGTGGGAACTTTATATATCTTCTTTTTTCAATTCCTGTGGTTCTTTATTCGATTACTCTTTCGTAGATATGGAAATACTTAATTTCTTGCAGTTTTTGTTTTTCAGAATTGTAAGGAATAAAGTTACGATCCCAGATGAAGCTGATTTTTCCTTTTTCGCTGTTTTATTTCTTATCTTCGAAGATTATTATTTTTTTACTTCCAAGATATCTTTTATTTTTTATGAGTACATAGAAGCGAACCCTCAGCTGGCTCCACCCTTTTTGGGAAATCACAGTAGAATTGAAGAAGCGAGTTTGTTCGTTTATTAAAAGCAAAACTATAATGAATTCAAAATGATATTATAGTATAATACTAGAGCTTATCCCTCGAAAACAAAGCGAAATGCAACCATAATGCGAAACTTTTAAGACTATTTACTAAAAGCCATAATCAAGACAAAAAATGAAGTAGTCAGTTGAATCCACACTTGGAGACGTTCGTATTTACTTTTCAACGTTGGATAAAACCAAAGTTTAGAGCTCGCATTGTTAACGCTGTGCTGCAGTTCGGTTCTACAGTACTGTCTCGCATTTTTTTTTTTTTTTTTTAAGAAGCACAGATTGTAGAAGAGAGGAATAGAGGATTATAATTGAAAAAACAACTGCTTTAGTGTCAGAAATGGACTCTACAATCAAGCTTGAAAGGGTTCTCTTTCTAATGTCACCCCACTGTAAAAACATCAAAGCCACACAAAATGGTTGTCTAACCTTCATTGTCATAACGGGCGCACAAATGCGTGCTCCTTGTGTAAGGTAAGAAAGGTTATCGCGAGCTATTAAATGGTACTTATATAAGAGATAGAGTTACATGTTGGGCCACGCGTTCACAGTGTCATTCGTGGAGTCGACAGTGATCGACGTTCAAATGTACTTGTTCAAGCATCAATGGGTACAATCATTACTGATTACACTAGAACATACAGTCTTGTCGACTGCACAGCTTTAGCGAGAAGAAAAGCGCTTCTATTTCTTCTAAACATCTGGTGTTAGGTAACCGAAACTTGCTGTGAAGTCATTGAAAATATACTTTCTAAAAGCGGTGAATTCGTGGCAAAGAAGGCACCAGACCTGGTCATGAAGTCTGAAAGCTACTTCAAGCATTATTTTTGGAAAGAAATCCATAGTTCCTTAATTTATATCGTGAAAAAAAAGAACATAGCAGAAAGAAAAATCGGATCCGGAAAATCCACATTAGCGAAATCTAGCTTATTTTGATCATCAATACTTTACTCCTCTTCAGACACTAAAATTTCTTAATAAGTCCAGTTTATCTTTCCCACCAAAAACGGCTTTATCGCTAATTTTTTCAAGAAGTATATCTTTCATTTCAATATTCCAGACTTATAAACGATTTCAGCACATTTTGTCCTTGCAAAGTAACGCGTTTTAATCGGGCTTGGCGGCAATTTGAGCTGTTTATCTTATGTAAATCATTCCTAATTTGGTGAGACATCAATCAATCGATATTTGGCCACTTCTAATTGTTGTTTTAACGTAAAGTATGACTGTTGTATCGATAATATGGTTTTCTACAGAAGTACGCACGCAAAAGACACGCATTCACAAACCGTACCTTCGTACTTAGGGAGTGGCTTCACGATATAAAATATATGAAACTATACATATCGGAGCAAAAACTATTTCCTGAAAGAATTTAATGTTTTGTAATTAGATTAGTTTTTACCTGGACTATCTTCTCAGATGAGTTAGAAACAATATTTCTCAATTGGATGATGTCAGAGAGTATAATAAAGTCGAACATTACGCCGGCTTTATCCGAGCAAATTGAACGCTGTTTCGAACTGTATGGTTGCATCTTGAAGACCCGTTAAACAAAAATCCTATTTTTTAAAAAAGAGATTGATTATATTAAAAAAGAGATTGAAGAAAAACTTAGTGAAAAAAAAAGACGCTAACTCCCTTGTCTATCTTGTAGACTTTTTGCCCATGTGGTCGTATGTATGTACTGATGTCACTTGTAGGTATTTAATCATTTTTAGTAATCTTAAATCCATAAAACTAAGGTAACGATTTCAAAATAACTAGAAAGGTAAATTCCAGTGTTTATTAGGATTAAATACCATTGGCTTAATATTATTGTTAGTAAAAGAGTTTTAGTCTCCATTTGTGTTTATGATCTACGAGTTAATCATCATTGGAAAGTGGAAAGTGGAAAGTAAACGAAAAATGTGAAGAAAAATCTGTAGCTAAATAATAATTCTGGAAAATTTTATGTTCAAAACAATACAGTCATTTCTTGCGTACGAAAAAATTCGTTTCAAAACGAACTAAACCGAAACCCATTTTTTCGGGAAATTAAATCAACTTTTCTTGAAATTCAATCTAGCACTTGAACTCTTCTTTATTTTTTGACTTCAGTTTAGCGACAAAAATAATCTAAATGTTTGGGCTGAGATACTATAGCCATCTCATTCTGCATGTCCCGTCGGAGAAAAAGAGAATTTTCAAAAGCAATTAAACATTAGCCATGCCAAGTATCGACACGTGTGAGAACAGATATAGCTTCATAAATCCACAAACCGCAAAAGTATACAAAAATAAATAAACATGGTTCTTAAATACACGATCACTAGCATCTCCAATCCTCATAGGACGATGACCACAGCTTCTGTTGAGTCAATCGTAACTCATTTTTAGCTTAATCTAATTTGTCTGAAATTAAATTAATATTGGTTTTGGACTCAGTTTCTTCAGTATTTATAACTATTTATCTATGGATAAAATCAAGTCTAAATAAAACGGGTAATTCTACATTTTGTTGGGTTAAAAGAAAGAATATATGATAATTTTCAGACTCTTATTTTTCTAGTTTCTTTGGCTGCATTTCTAGACAGTAGAATTGCAATTGGAAAGTGTGATAATTTACCGTGTGTAGGTAGAGTAGAGAACACAAAGTGGCATGAAGCATTATTATCTCGATGTATGACAGATGTTAGTGAGTTTGCTTTCATTCGCAATGTCAAATGTGTGTAAGTTTTCATTCAGTTGTTTTAATATCGCGAGCACTAAACCCCGTCTAGCTTAGCGGAGATTTGGAGTATCGACAAAAACGAAGGCATGTGTTTGTACGTTTGTATTGTAGAGTCCTGGAGGCTGTTTTGTATTCTTGAATTCGGTGGGGAGTCTTACAATAGCAGCGCCCTTGAAAACCTAGGACTTTGGCCAAATCAAACATCACACAAGTTCGACTTTTAGAAATTCAGAGATTGCTATCCTTGGAATCCCTTTCTACGAGGAAAAAAAATCGACAGAATTTCTGAAAATTGAACGACTAAGTTCAACGGAGTGCTTCACATCTCATTCGTACGTAGCAACCAAAAGCTTCGTTAAAAACACGTTTTTTCATCCATTCCTATTCATTAAAACCAGTAAATTGAATTCGTCGGCGGAATCAAAAACGAATCGAAATATAAACTATGAAGAAACCCCGTTGCTGTACGGCTAATAAACGATTAATGCAACAATAGCAAGACATTGGATTTGGTGGATGTCATTTTGAGAGCGAAGCCCTTCGAAGTCTAATTTCGGACTTCAAAATGGCCCTTTTAAGCCAAACTAAAGATACAATTAACTTTAATTTTTTTCCCGATTGTGTAGCTTATAATTCAGAAACTCAAAGTGGCACAGACTTCGAGGGGAATACCAAAGGTTTTTCGTTTTCCGTAGTGTAACTGTCAAATATCATTTTCTAAGTATTTTGTTTTTAAATAGTTTTTAAGACGTTCTTAAACTGTAAATCCTCTAGTCCTTTCACTTGCAAATGTGAATGAAAATTCGAATTGAATTCTGACCCTAAACAAAGTGATTTTGACTTAATGGTGGTGGGCCTTCCCGCAGCGTTACAGTAGTTAAAGTCTGGAACACTTTAGCTTTAAAAAAGGTTGGATTTTGGAGTAAAGTCTTAAAAAGAAAAGCCATTTGACTGTCTTAATTTGCAGTGGATTAAAATCTTCGATCTATGGGGAAAAACTTCATTTTGCACAGTTAATAATCTCAAGTTGCAAAGGAGTCAAAGTTTACAAAGGTTCGAAAATTCCATCGAAAACTTAACAAAAACCAGCATTTAAAATGTTTTTAAGGTTTAAAGAAATTTCACAGCGTTGGAATCAGCTTTGTCGAGCTTTTTTCAAGAATATTAGCTTTAGTCGGTAGATCATACTAGTTAAGCAGTTGTATAGACCACAGACAATTGGACTTGCTCACATTTTTGTAACTGCAGGACTCGTACAATGAAAGGCCACAATTAAATTTATATCAAAAGATTGACTTTCTTAATTTGCTTCATGCAGAAAATGAATTTGCTTTGACAGTAACACTGCAGTATAATAGCTCTATTTTGATTAGCGACTTTTAACAATATAATTTTGATTAAATTAGAAAAAAAGGCGAGCTCTCACTTCGCTATTAAAGTCCTTATAGATATTTTAACTGGAACGTTTCTTTAAATATCAGACAGTGCAGGGCTAGAATTGAGCATTAAAATCAATAGAGAAAGGCAAAATATGGCCCCTTTGGCAACAGACTTCCAGAATAGTAAATACTTTGTTTATTATTAAAGAAAAACGTCTCTAAATTGTGATTCAAACTGCAAAAAGACTAAAGTCGGAGCCAGCTTCAACACTGCAGGTCTGTACAAAATGTAAAGATAAAAGATCTTAAAAAAATGGTCAGCGACAGATGGGAAACGTCGCAGCAAGTACCTTAAATAAAGAGTTGTTCCGTTGAATATCAAACACAAAGCAAGCAAAAGTAAAACGCACATTCATAGAGCGCAAAAGACTAAACTTTATATATTATTTAGATCAACATTATGTACCTGTTGTTTGAAGATTTAAATCGCTTTATTCGAAAGAAATGGTCTAATTCAGATTCGTTAAGTGAGTCATTACCGGTAGTTAACGTAGTTTGTCCATGTAAAAAATCATGACAAAATCAGTTTTGCATTTCCGAATGATCTGTTTGAGTTTAATCAAGAACCTTGAAAGCGCATGGTCAAGTTGGGCCAAGACTAATCGAAGACTCTTCAAATTACTGCAATCGTTACCTCCTCTTCTCGATAGCATACCACGATAAGCTTCCAAAACGCTTTTCAAAGCTATCAAGCCCCGAGACATTTTCTCCCTTTGAGTTTAATAATATCGTCCCAACAGCCCTGAATCCCGATAAAAAAAATTTATCGCGAACTTGTCAATTTGATTACTATTTAATAGGAGTGCATCTGTGAACGAGCGTTGTTGTACTTTTCTGTACAATCCGTAAAACCGCCTCTTCAATATACATTAACGAAATCAAATGGCCTGCAGATATCCCAGTTGTCATGGTAACTGTTTAGCTCGGTCTTGAATGTTCAGTGTTGTCCTATAGGGGTTTATATGTGCTAGAATAGGATAAGAACAATGGACAAGACCAAAAGAGCAAATTCTTAATGGTATTGAGATGTGACTAAGAAAATAGCTAATTACATTTTTCGAACGGCACTTTAAATTTGGAGCAGATGTCTAATCGAGAGTTTATCTGCGAAATAGTCGACTAAACGAACAGCTTTCTCAAAGGCACGAGCCGTTCGTGTCCTAGTAGCGTGGTCACTAAGTAGTGCCATACAAAGACGAGATAATAAAAACACAATTTTTCAATTGATTCTTCATCGTACGATTTCATTAAAGCCGGGAGTATAAGTACACCGAAGGGGGGGGACGCAGAGGATTTATAAGGAGGAGGATAGGACTTCAAGGTGTGTCATTCCACATAGTTCCAGCTCTGGACGTGAAAATGAACGCGACGCATCCCGATCATGATCATCATGGAGGTCTCACACGACCACATCGGCAGTTTTTGCACGGTTATTACGTCTATCCTTGCTGTACCGCAAGGCACTGTGCAATTCAAGCTCCTAGTGAACCTGTAAGGCATGTAAGACAGCCATCATTCTCGATTGAATCGATCTTAAACAGAAGTACAAGTACCTCGCCTCATTCTGGAAGAACTACCAGCTCTTTGTCTTTGGATTTTCTGCGAAAGCAAAGTCAGGCAGCTCCTTTATCAAGCAGTTTATCGCCTTTACAAAGATTACAGCCATACCCCGAATGCTACAGCCGAAGTCTTTCTTCATCTATAGTAGACGACAAAGGTAAAACTGTCCAACTCTTTTAGTCTATTTTAGTCAAATTCCACACTAACTGGGAACTCCTGAGTAAATGATAAACCCACGTAAACTGAGAAAAGTAGAACAAAATGTGTTAGCTTACTAAACTGAAGATGAATATCAAAGACATTCAAAACTGACAATAAGAATTCAGTTAAGCGCTCAAATGGTTTCTAAAGAACTTGCGTTCAAGAACAAAACCGAACAAACTCGCACCTACAAAACATTAGCACAAGTACACGCTAAACCATCTTTAATTGCATAAATAGTCATTTGTTTATAATAAATAGACTGAGTGTACTGTGTTTTTTGAGTCACACTGCCATGTGAGATTTTGCGGGAAGTTGTTAAATGTCCAGTTAACAGCACTGAACCAAATGAGAGATGAGTTCTCAGTTAAGATTTACTTCCGAAAAAAGTTCCAAACTCCTTCTGTTTCTGTATGATATGAATTGTGAAGTTAATACGATCTGTCGAGTCTAAAAGGTATAAAATAATTTCTGAAAAAATAAAACTAAATGAGAAAATAATAAACTCCACGAAATTGGGCGATAAATTTCAAGGGATGAAAAGCGATTGAATAGTTCCCCATTTCGTTTTGAATATAGTAATTCTAAGGTTGGTTTGGAATCATTTCCTAGAGAATAAAAGATAACAAAAGACACTGCCACTAAGTTGGTTGATATAACAAAAGGTTTCAATGAAAATCTTTTGTGAAAGTTCAACCAGCATGGCCACTATGACGTCACATGAAAACGGGGAATTCTCTGATCCCTCGGTTCAGAGTTTAATAAGCTGAATTTCAAAATTAAGACCTAATGATGATAGCCTTAACTTCGGGGTGAAAATGGGTTTAGCAGTGACGCTGTTGAAGGTAGTTTGAGATATAATTCTTTAAGGAACTAACGAGCAGTCGAGACTGACCAACGATGAAAGAAATTATGGTTGAAAAGAGATATTTTTTTTGTCATTAAGCTAGAAAGTAAAAATTATTACGATTTTAAAACCTAAATCAAATGGAACAATTGGCTAGGTCCTCTCAGTTTTGACATTTAATTCCAGAACGGGGTAAAACAGTACAAATGACTTGGAATTAGTTTAAAGTAAACTAGGTTTGTTCATTTGGTGACTAATCCTTAGTAATGACCAAATAATCCTGAATATAATTACTAACATGTAATTAAAATTGTCGTCTATTCTGTTTACTGAATTGAATAAAAACTTCAAGGTAAGAAAATTAATTTTTTTGCTTAAAAAAAAAAAAGATGTTTTTGTGGAAATTTTTCTTTCCTTTCTTTGAACTCTTTATTTATCTCAGAACTATTTATTGGCTTTTTTCATTTATTCATTTTTTCAATTAAGGTTACAATGGCTTTAAGTTTTGTCGTTGGCTTTTTGAAAAATACTACTCAAAATCTATTTTTTCCCTAAAAAGAGTCGTTGTTCTCAATGATAAACAATCAATTGCGACAAAACTTTTCCAAAAATATATTTATATAAAGAGCGTTTTTCATGTTCATTAATTTTCATCCTAAGATTTCGATCTCTTTTCGCTTCAATTCTTTTTGTCTCTTCCCCCAACTATTCAAATATTTCATTAGTTCTGCATATTCCATTCCATCCACTCTTTTATATTTCCTTTTTTTTCTGGAAATAATATATTAACTTTTTTTTCTGGAAATAAGTTATCTTCTTCCTCGGTGTGTTTTTTGATTAAGAAGACTCTCGGTAATTGTTCTCTGAATTAAACTAACCAAGGCAGGTTTAAAGGAGACTATAGACGTCTATCGTTAGTCATTACTCGCTGCTTGGCTTCTACTCGACAATATTATCCGGTAGACCTACAACCATTATGAATAACAACTGAAAACAAAAAAGTAATTAAAACTACATCAAAACAGCCTCTTCTAGTGAGTTAACAACGACCCTTATAGTCAGCAGGTGTACTGACTAATCGTTGTAAGCTGGGATTACTCAAGTTAACAAATCTCAAGATCAAACTGCTTCTTATGAATGATCAGTTCTAAACAAACCATTAGTGGTCTTAATCTAAGAAAAGTTGACGAGATAATTACTGCACGGCGCCAATACTAGAGTTTCCATGACAGAACATTAATCATAGTAGAAATCTTGTCTTTTTTTCTAGAGGACCGACCCTGACTAATCGCCCATTACATTTAATAGTTCAAGTTTAACGATCAGCTCGTTTTTTCGAATATAATTGCCACAAATTGATGGTCATTTGGCCGTAACGATGCTAATTTAAAGCTCGATTTCCGACAGAGTACTCTTCTTTTTCCGCGCAAATCACCTTCTTGAAGATGTAATGACGAGAATCTCGCGGTTTAATCAGTTTGCTTTAAATAAAGATGGTAATTTCTACACATACCAATTCTAAAAGTTGTGCGTCATTTAGTCTCTCTTTCCCTAAATGACCATGCATCTTCTGCTATCAACTCACTTCTTATGCTATAAGTACTGTAACTAATCCTATTTAAATCAATATATATATCGTTAAAGCCTGATGTCCAAAGGCGTTAATTATGAGCTCTTTAAGAGAGGCATAAAATAAGTGTAATGAGTATCACAATTGGTTTTTTTCCCCAGTTTTTTTTACAAAATAAGACGGTAAGCTCAATTACTACAAGCATATTTGGTAATCATCAAGTTAGTCAGTGGTCGGTTTGCCTGCTTCTTCCAAGTTTACGCTAACAAATCGTCCGGCATTCGTAAAAACAAAGCTTCAATGGAGGCCCGACTCTTAGAAAAACCCCACTTCAAACTTTCGCCTTATTGGCTATCCCGCACCCCGGGATTCCGCAGCCGAGATCCCGCAACCCGCCCAGCTATAGACAGGGTCCTAAATGGGTAAAATGAGAGGTGGGATTTCCCAATTTTGCCCTGGAAAAAATTGGATTTAGGCCACTGAAAATGGGAAAAACAACAAAATGGGAATGGAAAACTAAAAATTTGGTTGGAAAATGGGATTAGCAACCCCTCTTTCAGGACACTCTATAAACGTTATGTATGATCATATAGCTGATGCTCATATCAATAATATATCGGCATTTTCAGTAAAGAAAAACATAATAATCAATCGAATGACATGCTTGAAATATGGCGGAAACATTTCAAACCTATGCTAAGGTTGTAGAGCTTTTAAGTTGTGACGTATTTCTGGGCTAATTTTTCACAAAATGCGCTAAAATAAAACCAAAACGTTTATCCACAATTCCTCCTCCACCTATAATAAACAGACCTATGTACACTAATTCCTACTATGAAGAACAAAGCAAGAAAAATCTTCAAAGAACTGCTTTTCATTTTGGACCCAGAAGTTGCTTTTTCATTCGAGTGACGTCACACTTAACAGCTCTATAATGATGAATGTTAAATTAATATTAATATTGCATATTAACTATTTTTTCAGTTGAGTGTACGCAGACAGCTAAGCGAACGTGGAAAGCTGAAAAACCGAAGCGTGTACGAACAATTTTCTCGCCCGACCAGCTCGAACGCTTGGAGAAAGAATTCGATAACCAACAGTACATTGTAGGAACAGAACGATTCTATCTCGCTTCAGAACTGGGACTTACAGAAACACAAGTCAAAGTTTGGTTCCAAAACAGAAGAATAAAATGGAGAAAACAAAATCTGGAAATACCAAAGATTAAAGACGACGATGAAGAAGACGAGGAAAACTAAATATGCAAAGACAAGTTGAAAGGATTCTGCAAATTTACTTCGTTTTTTTGGATTTTTATATTAAGATAATCATTGGCACTACTAGATAAAAATGAGTAACTGTCATTTTATTCTTGCGAATCATTGAGACCCTAGTTCAGGAATGTGTGACGTCACTCGTATGAAAAAGCAACTTCCGGGTGCAAAATGAAAAGCAGTTCTGTGGAGATTTTTACTTTTTCTTTACAGCAAAAATGATTATTGTAAACAATCTATATTGAAGGTAAAAGATAAAGTTTGTACCGAATTTTACCGGATTTTCTAAGAAAATGCACCCGGAAATACGTCACAACTTAAAAGCTCTATAGAGCTCATAAGTTGTGACGTATATCCGGGCCCACTTTTCCAAAAAATCCCCTAAAATGAAGCCAAAAATCCAATGAACAATTCATCTTCAACAATACTAATTCAGTACACCAGTTCCTAATGACGAAAAATGCAAAAAAAGAAATCTTGAAAAAACTGCTTTTCATTTTGGAACTGGAAGTAGTTCTTTCATACGAGTGACGTCACACTTTGAAGTGTGGCTGAATTGACCTTCATAAGAGTCAAGGTCAACAAAACTAAATGGAACGATTCTGAACGACTATTCAAATGTCCAAACCACACAAGAAATTTATAAAACTTTCTTGAAACAATGTTTTCTGTAACTTTTTTATTCTGTTGACCTTAGAAATCTACATCGCACAAGAATTTTTTTTAAAAATGATCTAATATCTATTGGAAATAGATCTCTTTACTTTGGGCGTAATGTTTTCCCATTCAGACCACGTGTCATCCTCTTGGGAATAAGATTCTTTGTTTCAGGTTCATACATATTAATGTTCTTCTTGAGTATTTTTGAGAGACAAAGAATCTTATTCCCAAGAGGATGACATGATCTAAAATGGTAAAACATTAGACCCAAAGTAAAGAGGTCTATTTGCAGAAGGCTACAAAATAGCACTGGTGATCCATAATTCCTTTCAAGATGAGACCAACTCAGCTTAGAGCTAGAATTGTAGGGTACATGATAAAGTAGAAATGAATAAGTAAGTGATAAATAAATAGCAATAGATCATCATAACATTATGATTTTAGTAAATCAAATCAATTTAGTAAAATTATAATCATATATCTACATTATAATTAATATGATTTATGAAATATTAAGGAATTATTAGTAATTATATCAAATCTGAATGCTGCTCTGAGTAGTCTTTCCAAATTAATGTTAAAACCATAAAATTAATTTAATGAATAGAAATTCCCTTGATTTAATGATTAATTATACTATAATAATTTAAATATAGTAAGTAACAGTAGACATTTATAATGGAAAATACATTTTTGAAAATAAAGCATCATTGAAGAAGAAATTGTTCATCTATAACTATTTCATAATTAATCCTTAATAATAATGTTAATACTTTTGGAAATGTGAATTGGTGGAAAATGAGAAGGCAAAATAGTTTGACGAGAAAAAAAGGAGGATGGATTGTGTTTAGGAGGAGGGTATGCAAGTCTACAAATCAGGGGAGGGATTAGAAATTATGGACCTATCAATATTTAGCCCCAGAGTGAGGGGGTTGGCTACCCAGGGAAAATTGACATATCTTGCTCCTTGGGTCAGGCAGTTGACAAGTACATACTCCCCCAGAGGAGAGGAATTTGGCATGGCTGCCATCTTGACAGAACGTGAAAACGTCAAGGGAGGGGAAGTTTGACATTTGTTAGAGTTCTGGGAACAGGGAATTGACTGTGTCATCTCCAAAAAATGTCAATTCCCCCTGGGTCTGCCCGCCCTCCACTATACACACCCTCGGGCTAAACATGAAGAGCAGTGTAATGGCAGCCATCTTGTATGCTCTGAGTTGTGTGTTTAAAAACGCCTTCGGCACCATTCAAAAGATAGTATAACGCTAGTTGGTCTGACGTAAGCCTTTGTCATTTATGTGCCAACCAGAGATCGAGTGGCTGTCGAAACAAAGCACTTGTGAAGAGCTTTTGTGAAAATGGTTGGCATATTAACATCACAATGCTTTTGTTATTAAAAACCAACTATCGCTATACCAGAAAGAGAATGAATGTGTGGCTTCTTAATTAGATAATTTTAATCTAATTCAATCGCAAAAGAAGCAAAATACATCATGTAAGTACCTGAAAAGCTTGTAGGAGCTCTGGTCATGTTGAAGGTTCGCCACTTCAAATCCCGCGAAATATCCTAAAAATTGAGTCCTTTTCGACCATCATAGGAGTGCAATGAATCGGTTGTCACTAGATAAATATAAATTCCTGGTTACACTAAGCCATGGAAGGGAAATATTTAAAGGTCTTTCTTGCATGATGAGGTAAGTCTTGAATTTTTAACTTTGCGCGCCGTCAACAGGGCCGCGCGCGTCACCTCCAAATAATGACGTCATTTCCGGTCTTGTGCAAGGATTTGACATTTTAGATCGTCTCTTTCCTTGTGCCTTCAAATTAAAAAAAAAACTTTAAAAAATTCTATTATCTTCTGGATTGACATTATGAAGCTAGTCTAAAAAAGTCAAACTTTAACGCGTACAAAGAAAGCTAATTGGGTTTTCTGTGGTCATGCGATGCACCACAGGAAGCCCATTATGAAAGTTTTCCCAGAAGACATTGCAATCTTCTCCTCTTTTCGCCGCCATCTTGGATTGATGTTTTGTTAGTTTTGCGGAGAAATTCTTTAGATCTTTTGGTTTTGAGGACAAAAATGCCAGTCAACGTACACCCGGCTATTAGAGTGAGTAATGCTTGGCACATTGTGAAAGTTAGAACCTCAGTGGTTACTTGTAAATTGTATTTTTGAGCATGTACAAAGCAGAGAAGAGCTTTCATAAGTTTATTTTCTTAATTTTTACTAGGACTCGTTGCTTAAGCTTTTTTAATGTTTGCTCTTGCTTTTTCTCCTGCAGTTCTCAAGATATGCTGCTTTACTAATTGGAATTGGTTATGGATATAGAAGAAATGGTTAGTTGTGTAAAATAAATCGAGGAGCGTGATGCCTTGTGCAGAGAGATTTTCGTGATGGTGGTATGATGGTGATTGCAATGATGATGATGATGATATACATGTAGATGATAAGGGTGGTAATGATGCTATTGATTGTGATCCTGAGGATATTGATGCTGTTGCTGTTGATGCTGCTGCATATGCCAATGGTGGTAATGATTGTGGTGATGCTGATGATGCTGCTGCTGCTGCTGATGATGATGAAGGTAGAAGTGGTGGTGATGATGATGATGAAAGTAGAGGTGGTGGTGATGATGGTGATGACTGTGATGATAATGGTGGCACTCGTAGTGATGGTGATGGTGATGATAGTGGTTTGTAATGTTAATCTATTCAAATTAAGCAATCCTTTCTTTACCTTTATAGAATATCTCAAACCCAAAGCAGCTCATGACAGAGAAGTAGAGGCTTTGAAAGCTAAAGAGAAAGCAGAACTACAAGCTGCAAGACAAGCTGCTGCAGCAAAAGGTTTGGCATTAATCATTTATTAATGATATCAATAAAATAGCCTTTGTTTTACAAGCATTGAATGGTGTAGCTAACATACCTGTCTCAAGATCCGGGATGGAATGGACCAAAACCACTTGAGCCAATTTGTTTTCCCATTTCAGACCATGTGTCATTCCCTTGGGTATTGTTTCTTTGTTTCTTGGTAACACTTGAGATGATGATGAGGCTCAAACAAAGAACATATTCTCAAGGGAATGACACATGGTCTGATAAGGGAAAACATTACACCTTAATGGATTTGTTCTATTGGAATTTTAGAGTCCTTTTGTTATACACTTATTTTAAAAAAATGTTATTGTAGCCAAGAGTAACAAGCCAAGATTGAGGGACATTGGTACTTTTTAATTGCAATTAATGTATTCACTGTGGGAGGTTGTACAATGAATATGCAATATCAAAGCTGAGAACAAAGTGTATGTACTATAGTAACTTTTATGCTTGCAAAATAAATTTATTACAAGTTTAATTCACCAGTATTCTTTGCAGTCTTGTCTTGCTTTTGGTCATGACAACAGTTTTTGAAGTAATACATCAAAGACAGAAAAGAGCGTTTCTTCCAATTTCCAAATACCGAGAAGTGGGGTTGAAAAAACGAGGCGTAGCCAAGTTTTTTTAACCAACTTCGAGGTGTTTGGAAATTGGAAGAAACACTCTTTCAAGTGTTTGATCTAGCTTCTAACATTCATGAATAATTCTAGGAGAAAATCAAAGAAAAAGTTTACGAAATTTAATGCTAATTAGGAACACATTTCCAAACTACCATCACAGTAGTGATTTACTTTGTTTTCTCCTCATTAATTATTCATGATATTAGAAATAACTGTAAATGTTTTATCTATATCTAAGTAAAAGATTTTGACTTCTTTCTTTCTCTTTGTCATTTTAGAGCCATTGTTTTGAACCAAGTGTTAACTATCAATTCTCAAGCATATTTATATAGTGTATGATGTTGCAAAAGGAGTTGAAAGTGTGATATTGTACTCTTAAAATTACATTGATCTGTCATGAAACTAATAAAAAAGATTTTTTAAAGAGTAAGGATTCCTTTATTTGTTTCTGTACTACTTTAATGACAGTTTAGTGGTGTACCCAAGGGGATTTGTAAGGTTCCTGTGACCTTCCCATAATGTATTCACTGGTTCCTTATCCTCGACTTTGACAGGCACTTTGCATAAATACAATAGCTTGTTATCCTTTACTGCGCATGAAAGCTAGTGCATGTTCATGCAAAGTGTCTCTCAAATCTGCTTTATGGGTCGTCATGTGTATTGCATGGATTTTTCAAAGAGGGGGGGGAGAGACCAACCCAATGGAAAACCCTGGACATTTCCTCTGATTATTGGTCTTTGCATGTTAAAACAATCTTTTTATTTCCTATAGTACATTTTATACAGAATAACGTATATGCATAAGGCATGTTACAACCATAAATACTGTCAAACTAATTGGTAAAACTAGATTACATTATCTTTTGCCGATCTTGGCTGCATAATTATTTTCTCTTTCCTTGAGCTTTGATTCAACTTCATTCTAAATATATAAAAAGGAGAAACATTCTTTTTAAATTAGAGAGCTGAAGTATTGTATGTGTACCCTGTTATTTCTGTGTACTACTGCACCATGTATAAATGTATTAAGTAGGACAGGCAAAACATGTCTAGATTAAAAGTTTGTGTGCTTTTTATAAAAATTATTATTAAGTAAACATATATAACAAGTTCTTTTGTATAGTGTACCTGTGTGCATATGGAAGACATAATCATTTCTCACCTTGAAATTATCAAATATATCATCAGCAGTCTTCCGAACTATGGTTTTCATATCTTCTGGTTTGATAGTAGCAAGGATATCTTTTGCCATCTCACTAGAGGCTGCTAACTTTTCTTTAGACATAGAATTAAAACAAAACAAAGATATTTCATTTGTATAACTGTGAATACATAATTGAAGTGTTTTGCCTTTTGCTGTTCCTTGTCCAAACCTTATTCCCTAAATAGCCCACTTCCAAGATATACTTTGCTTGTTGCACACAAAGGTTTCAGTACGAGGCTTCATGCTAAATTAAATTTATTCTTTTCTCCTGTCATGGATCACTAAGCATTAATATGCATGAAGCCTCACATTGAAACCTTTGTGTGTGACAAGTGAAGCATATTGGAGGTGGGCTATTGCTAAGCAGGTAAGAATAATAGCAGTAGCAGCAGCAGCAGCAGTGAGGGTACAACAATGGTATCACCATAAGAAAAGCAAAAAGCTTTCTCCTTACCTTCTTTAGTTTCCCCTGCCTTTAAAGAAAAACAAAAAGACAATATATAAGTTGCCTTGAAGCACTAAGGCCTGGTTCACACTAGCGTCGTAATCGTAATCGTAAGCAACGTACGCAGACTCAGTAGCGTACTGCTCATT
>WUAP02073002.1:0-17486 GCA_015163945.2 Stichodactyla helianthus
TGCACAAAATGCATGGACTATAGTACACGAGAAAGGTGAGAAATGGGTCATAAATAGACAAAATGCATGGACTATAGGACATGAGAAAGGGGTGAAATGGGTCATAAATGGACAAAATGCATGGACTATAGTACACGACAAAGGAGAAAAATGGGTCAAAAATGCACAAAATGCATGGACTATAGTACACGAGAAAGGGGTGAAATGGCTTATAAATGGACAAAATGCATGGACTATAGTACACGAGAAAGGGGTGAAATGGCTCATAAATGGACAAAATGCATGGACTATAGTACACGACAAAGGGGTGAAATGGGTCAAAAATGGACAAAATGCATGGACTATAGTATACGAGAAAGGTGAGAAATGGGTCATAAATGGAGAAAATGCATGGACTATAGTACATGAGAAAGGGGTGAAATGGGTAAAAAATGGACAAAAGTTTCCATGAAGCTCCTAAACTCAAATTTCCCTAACCATGACCTGAATGATCTGTATTATGCAAAAGTTTGAAAATCCAAACAAGGCAATTATTTATTGTTTTATTTACTGAGAGATAAACATGGTACCACAGAGGCTCCCCCCTTCAATGATTCTCTGTGTCGTTGGTTTAATTGTTATCATGCAAATTCAGGCTAAATTTACAAAGAACAGAGAAACCTGGGATATTTGAGGTTGCAATGGTTGCTTTCATAAGTTTTGTGAGTTATGCTGCTTAAGAGATACCAGTAACTAGCCTGTACATGTAGGACTCAAGGAACTACAAAGACGGCTAGAAAGATGCTAGCTCCTTTTGAGTATCCTATCAGCATGCAGTACCCCAAAACATTTACAGGGGGCAGATAGCTTTTCACCCAGGATATGCATCAATCATGATGCAATAAGTCTTGCTGTGAATGCATGTGGCATTATACAGAGATAACATAAAATTGACTACCTGAACCCCTTTCATAAAATATGTGATTCACTTTGGGGTTTATATACAATGGTAGTAACATTTTCACCTCTAGATATCCCATGATGCATTACAGCAATGAGCTTCTGGAGAATGACTACCCTGTTGTTTCACCATGACTAGAGGCTCAATGGCAAGTTACTCTCATAGAGAGTTACAGTGGGAATTGAAAAAGCATGGGCATCTAGAAATATTTCAAGAATGTTTTTTGACCAATCAGAGACGTAGTTGTCATCTTTGTGATTATTTCTTATTGATTGGCTAAAAACAATAGAAACATTCCTGAAATATTTCTAGGTGCCCACAGTTTTTTGATTCGCACTGTAACTGTTTGCATAAGATGATGCAACACTGATAACCATATTTACATTCTTGTGAACTGACTCCATTAATTATGTGAATGAGATACTAGTAACAGGCTTATCATTACTTAGCAGGGAAAGCATGGTGCATTTCATTTTTACTATGATTTTTTTCAACCCCTCCCCATGCAAGATACAAGAAATAATCAGGCTCCTCCCCAATGGATACCAAAAAATGTGCGCCCACCCTTCCCCCTACTAATTAATGACAAGTCTCTAATGCTGGGATAAATTATGACTAATATGGTCGCAAAAAAAAACTGCACGTACACTGACTATGCCGTCTTTTTCTCAGCATTCTTGGTGTATTAAAAATACAGCATATATTGAGCACACTTAATGTGGTTGAGAAGACTAGTTCTCTGATTTGATTGTGGTTTTTCCAGTCATACCATTTCTTTTCTAGCCTTAATGATTTTGATGAAAATCAAAGGATTTAGTTTACGAATGTTTTTTTTCTTTCTTTTCTGCATCGTAAATGAAAAGATGTATAAATGTCTTGGTAAACAAGGCAACAATTAAAGATGAATTTTTTCCTATAAAAGCTACATATTTCCCTAGGGAAGGAAAAAAAATCCTTTTTGTGTTTAATCATCCATTGTATGCATAATCTGCTTTGTTATGCATCACTAACTTGCTATCCACAAAGTAAAAACTATCAGACTTGGTTTCAAAAGGATGGTCTATCATTTCTTGCACTGTAAAAAGAACCAAAAAAAATGTTACAAGATAGAAAAGACAAAATGGGAAGAGCTGGTGACTAGGTGAAAAGATAGTGAAAAAATGGGATGGGACGAAAGTGAAGAAGAGTAGAGGTAGAGGAGAATGGTTACAATGTGTGATATTTATAGGTTAGAGACTGTTGTGAGTGTTTTGTTTACAAATAAACGCACGCACTGATTGTACAATGAATGAGAAATAAAAAGTCAAATACTGCACGAAGCGAAGCTGAGTGCAGTATGGAAATTTCGAGTTCATTGTACAGTCAGCAAGTGCGTTTATTTGTAAACAAAACACGAACAAAAAGTCTCTAACACTTTTAATATTCAATCAGAGTTCAAGTGGCCATTGTCACTGCAGTACACAAATATGTTGAGTTCACTGCAGTACACAAATATGTCGCGGCCATAAATGCGTGCATTATCACCGTGCATTATTACAATAATGCACGCTCAGGCTTGATGTCATCACATACAGCAAGATCACGTAATCGATTTTAGCCAATGACGCACGTGGATTTTGTACAGTGAACGATGATTGAATATTAAATACATATAATTTAATTAACCTTATAATATTTCTTAATCATTCATGAGGTTTCTATCCAATCCCATCGTAGCTTTCAGGTCACATGCACACCCTTGTCAACTAGCAAACTTAAAGCATGGGGAGGGTTTGAATAGCTAGCAGGGAAAAGCTGGGGTTGATGAATTAATACAATGCCTAATTAGTATGCTGTATAAAGATACAGCATACTAATAGCTAGGTCTATTATTATTTTGTATTATGATACCGAATACTAATTACCGGTAGGCTTTGCATTCATTCATCCACCCCAGCTTTCCCCTGCTAGCTATTCAAACACAAATCCCTCCCCATGCTTTAGTTTCCTTTGTATCGGATTTTTTAGTCACGTTAAACAGAAAGAAAGAAAAAGAAGGAAAAGATACACTTTGACTTTGGCCCAACTGAAAATAAAACTTAGAGTGATTTTACTTAGCCCGCGAAACAAAAACTATAATAGCTGACGTGTAATAGTCTAAAAGACTCAAAAGAAAACAATAGAATTACAATCTACTTATGTGCATCATTAGCCTAAAATCGATTTTACGGGTTAAGTGAAACCACTCTAAATCCTACTCATTATTCTTCTAAATAATACAAGTAAACTGAAAAACTGAAATGTAAAGGTTTGTCAAAAATAATAATGTAACTCAATGCAACTAAAAAAAAGCATCCTCACTGACTGAGGCCAATTTACCAAGTGATTTTTGCTGCGATTCTAGCAATCCAGAAATTGTGTGTGAACTACTGGCCATCAAATGTGAAGTGGTTTCAGTGGCGAGATTTTAGTGCGAATACTGTAATTGAGCTAGTTGTTTTTAACTAGTGTTGCAGGAAAAATAAATAAATAAAAATATAACGCCACAAAATCACACTACTAATTCGAACCTGTTCAAAACAAAGGAGATTCATCTGCAAAGTGAACTAAGAAAATTAAGCCTCAAAATTGCTGATAGTTTAAATCGCAGATCGCAGATCGCAGTTGAGTCACAGCAAAAATTGCAGTGCAAAAAACCAAGAAAAAATTGCCTGGACCAAAATTATTTCCGTTATAATAGCAGGTGAAGTTAAGACTCACGGCCTTGACACCAACTAAAGTTTCTACAGCTTAGTGCTCTTCCTCCTCATCTGTCACTTCATCCCTCTCAGGTTTCTTTTCACCATGAATGTCCTACAGTTCTAATGAACAATTTGGTTTCCGAAAATCACCTTCACCTGAAGCTCTCTCTGACTAAAGTGAATATTTAAATTTCTCTCGGTATTGGTGGTTTTCAACCATTCTCAAGAGCATCAAAAGACAAAGACATGCCGGTCATGATGGTGGTACAAAAGGTGAAGTCTTTTATTAAAATCCACCAGATGAGGTAACGTAAAAACAAAGGATTTAGCCCAGAAAAAAGTAATCAAGCCCCCATTCATAATGACAATGGTCATAAATATGTTATGAATGATTAATGAATATCATAAGAATTTTACAATATTCATGTCAATGTTGAATCTGATCCACAATCACTCACCTTCGGCTCGTGATTGTACATCCTATACAACATTGTCACTCATATTGTAAATAATACTTATAACATGGCAAGGATAATTTTACATGCTCCCACTGGCCAATATGCTGTCCATACCTTAGGCCTGGTTCACACTGGTCATGCAATCAAAAGTGCAAGTAACATATGCAGACTCAGTAGTGTACTGCTCATTAGCAGTGCTTGTCTTTTCACACACCTGGGTGATAAATGCAATACTGAGTTTGTCTCTAGTGCGAACCAGGCTTTACAGTACAGACTACCAATCTCATTTTTGTGTTTACCTTGCCATATCATAACCATCTTATTAACTTTGCATGCTCAGTTTGTACATAAGTTATGGAACTCCTGTTTTTATATTTATTTATGGCCCATGTGCTTAGGCCACAAGGCAGTGGAAATACGGTAAAACATGGTTATAACTTATGGTGTGGCCCTTGTGCTCAGTTAGTAAGAGGTATACAGCTATCTATTATCTTATTGACCCCCCATAAAATGTAATTAATACCATGTTATTTACATAAAACCAATGATTTAAGTCTATTTAACTCTACAGACATGAATGAGATACCAGAAAATATGCCTTTCATAAACAAAATACAAAACTAGTTATATATGGAAGCTCAATGAGATGTTTTCCATAACTTATCTAGTGAGGATAAAGATGACATTATTTCCATCTTGCAAAATCAGTTTTGCAAAGCTGCCACAATGTTGCAAGCCAGTTGAAAAATAAGTGAGAAAGTGTTTAATTCAGACAAAACAATCATTCAACTGACAGGAAAAACTCAAAGATATAAAAGAGAAAATTTCATATGATGTTAATAAAGACATTCAACTAATTCATTATAAAATAAGAAGAGAGAGAAGGAAAATTTAGTGGAATCAGCAAAAAGTGGATCTGAATAGCAATGAGTTTTGGCAGAAGTTCAAAAAGTGTATGTTGTTTTGGTCAGTGGAAAAGAAAAATTTTTGGTGTCTAGTTTATAGTGAAAAGAAAATTTACATAGTGTCTTGTTATTTCACTACTGGAAGACAAACTTCATATATTTGTGCTGCTACAAAGATTAGAAAAAAAAGTATATTTCCTCCCAAACACCCAACCTGGGGAATTGATGCTAGATATCTCCTACTCCAAGGGGGGGGGGGTACTACCTATATTAGCCCATATGGGGATGTTCTGCCCAAAAGGGGTACCTTTTTAGGCCATAGGTATGTAAAAGGGGTCACGATTTTGTGATTTTTGGTATAGAAAAGGGTTGTGAATTTGCGATTTCGGGAAAAGGGTAGGGTTTAACCATTAAATTCCCAATCTAACTTTAAGTACAAAAGTACAAAAAGTACAAAAGATGTCAAAAGCTAACACTGCTGTATTTGACAGACATTTTTATCAAGGGCAAATAAAAAGGGTTCCTATTTGCCAAAGCCGGTACATAAGTATATAAAAGGGGTACGTTTTCAGGCAAAGGTATATAAAAGGGGTACATTTTCAGGCAAAGGTATATAAAAGGGGTACATTTTCAGGCAAAGGTATATAAAAGGGGTACCTTTTCAGGCAAAGGTATATAAAAGGGGTATCTTTTTTTGCAGAAATTTGGTATATAAAAGGGTAAGGGGTCCAAAGTCCGGGCAGAGTATCCCCATACAAAATAGTTGGAACTATCCCCCGGAAGAAAACCCCATAGACAGTTGATTATACTATCCCCTATGGTAGGTTGGTTTGGAGTATGGGGTGTGGGGAGAATCTGGATTGCATTTTTTCTAAATGACACAACTTAGTTTAAGCTTCATTTTAAAAGAAATATTGTCATTAGTAACACAAATCTGACAGTCTTCTGGAATACAGTACTTGGAATATATAATTATAAATTATAATATTCATTAATCATTCATGAGGTTTCTAAACAATCCCATGGTAGCTTTCAGGTCATATGTACACCCTTGTAAACCCGATACAATCCCTAAGAAACTTAAAGCACGGGGAGGGTTTGAATAGCTAGCAGAGAAAAGCTAGGGTTGATGAATTAATACAATGACTAATTAGTATTATTACCAATATATGCAGCCAAACAGAAACTACCCTCTTTTAAACACATGCTTAGTGGGCTGCAAATGACTCGAGTGGGCTCTATTGCTGATTGCTTTTTGGTTCATCATCCAATGGATTTAGCCACTTATAGTTTGGCCTTGTTTATTGATAGTACCACTCAGGTTGCAAATGATGCTACGTGGGCACAAATAAACAATATTCCCTCCAAAAGTCATTTTATTGTCCTATTCTGTATCATTATCTCTATGCTGATTTCAGCATTAGCTAGTGTCGCAGAAATAAAATGCCAAAGTGAATATTGAAATTTCTCTGGATATTTTGCCCAGAAAGAAAGTATTGTTTTTAAAAGAATAGCTAACATTTCTTTGCAACTCAGTATAATCAAGCCCCTGCTCATAATGACAATGGCTATAAATTTTTTTTAAGAATGAATAATAAATTAATATCATAAGCCATAAACAATATTCGTGTCCAAATCTGTGAGATATACAATGGCTCATATTGTACATCCCATACAGATTGGCCACTCATATTAAATGACTTAATTATCATTTTTGCTGTCTAGGTGCACTTTCATGCTCGAATGCCAGTCAATGCCTTTATAAGACTAAATGCCCCGCAGTGTCTCAAACAATTCTTTCATATTCTCTTAGTGTTAAGGTTTGAGAATTTGCACAGTTTCAAATTCATTAAACTCACAAAAAGTGCTTAACATTTCTTAACAAAGTTAGAGATTTAAGTTCGATGTATTGAAACTTTGTTTTAATGAATTCTTTTTACAAAATTTCAGACTGCCTGGCATTTACTTTTTTGATGGCACTGACCAGCTGTGGTTCACCTAAACACAGAGTATCATTTTTTATTCAAAGGAGGTCTTGATTTTTACTAATCAGTGCAGCACTTTAATATTTCTAGTTTCCCGCCAAGGGCTAAATGTTATTTTTTTCTTTATCCTATTTATTTCTAGTTTGTATAATATATAAGAGGATTATAAAGGCAATGCCACTTCTAATAGTCTTAATTTTCTAGTGCCACTTGTGATATACCTAGCGAACATACAAACACTATAAAAGGAACATTTCAGACCATTCATTAAATATAAGATCTTTTATGCCAAGAAAGATCGAAATAAATAAAAAATTGTCAGCCAAAAACATAATTCACGTCATTAAGCTATTAGCAAAGAGGTATCAGATGGCAAAGATAGATTTTTAAATTGTAAAATCATTTTCAAATTCGTTATTCATAATTTAAATATTTTTTAAAGAAAAAACGCCGTCATTATTGCTAGATTTTGGGAGAAAGTTGCTGTTTAATTAATCAAAATGCCAAGTTGCATTAGGTAATGTTTTCTTTGTCAAAGAAGAAAAAATTTACCACCAACTAAACTTTGAAAAAAAATATTGTTCTGTTACTCATTCCATAAAGCAGCTGGATACCAGATCGAGAATACAAATTTTACAATATTCCCCTCATATTTGAGATAATTAGAAGTGTATATGCGTGTGTGTGTGAATTTTACATTTAAAGGAAGAGGTAATTTGAAAATATTCTTAATATTGAACAAGAAATGATATGTTTAATCTCACCTTGATCAGGCGCGAGGGCTGGAAATTCGTAAATGTGTTCACAGGTATTTTTGCTGTTTGGAATACAAAATCCAAAGTCGAAATCGAAGCTTTTAAGAAGTCGATCGCGAAAATAATGTCTTTCGACCATTCTGAAGTTCTGAATTGGCTTATCACCGACGGTAAACTCTACCCTAGAACAAACAAATACAAGAAGATAGAGTCGTGATGAATGAACGTCTTGTTGTACGTGTTGAGTGAAGACAACATTACGCTGTCTTTTAGTCACAAAGACCTAAAATAACACCTCTAAGGACCCTCTATACCCCAACAACTATATCCCTCTTATACTTACGTTGCTCCAACGGTCTTTAATCTCAGGAATTCTGAAGTAAACTTGTATCGTACGAAGCGACCCGCGTTGGGATCGTCTTCATTGTCTATAAGCTCGTCCTCCAAGTTGTCCGGTTTTGCGATCTCAAAAAGAACCTCTCCGGACTCCATGTCTCGTATTTTGAACCTCGTAAAGTCTATGCTGTAAACATTATCTTGTGGTTCACACAGATAATCTGGAGGAAAAGTTGTGATAACAGGTCAAGAGAAGTTGTTTGCCTTAGAAAAAGCGTACTATTTTGACGTCGTACAAGTAACCTTCAAATCCAATTTTGTTCCAACACCAAATAAAGGAAATTCAGAAAGAACTACTTACTCTCTGTGGACTTCGTGAGTTTTAATACATCTTCCGGAGTTATAGAACCTTTCTTGATGAGTTCTTCCTCGGTTATTGTCTTTTTAGCTTTTGCTTGCCGAGCGAGAAATCCTCCACCTTTCTTCTTGGACGCGGAGCGACTGCCATCTTCACCCGAATTAGCTGAGGATTTCTTACTCATACTAAAGTATAAAAAACTTACAAGGCCTCTGTCGGCGACAAGGTTGTTCTAGAGGCACTTTTGGACCTAAGCTATTGATTTAAAAGGGGGAAAATGGCTGATAAAGTGGTTCTGTTTTCCTCTTCTTTTCGTGCAAACATTAAGATGGACGCTTTGATCGACCGCGCAAATGAACTCTTTCAGGTCAGCGGCACGATGTTACCAACCGTTGTTATGGTGACCGTAGCGAACACAAGAGTGATGTTATATAATATATATGCACTCTATTAGAAACTGCATCTAGATATAGACGATATTTGTATATAATAGAAAGTTAAAAATGCTATAAACACTTTTCTTGAAAGGATTTTTTTTTCTGCAGGGAATAAGAATTTTGTATGCATGTATAAATACCTCTTATGAACCTCTTATCAACCAAGTGCATGTCCATACCATAAATTATAGACCTGATTTTTTTTAAACTGCTGTATAAAAAAGTTGAAAACACGAGCTTCTATAGCTTACATACGGACCAAGTAAGAGAGGTTAATAAGATGTTTATTATATAATTCCAAGGCAAACACAAAAATAAGATTGGTGGTCCATAACATACATTATGGATGGCAAATTGACCAATGAAAGTGTTTGAAATTGCCTGGCCATATAATAATACAAATTAATGTGAGTAGTTAGTTGTAATTCCAGAAACCTGCAGGCGAGGACGGTAAAATCAGGAGATTGGAGCTTTAGCCACATCTCACCTTCAGCCAAAAATGTTGTCAAAATTAAATTTCATCAGGTTGCATGGTTACAAAAGGTCTCAGTTTTAATATATTACTATTAAGCTTCTGTGTATTTTCACTATGATTCATTTAATTTGAATTTCATTTAATTGCATCTGTTCACTGGAATTATAAGACTAGATGTCAAAAATCTATACCCAGTTTAATATAAGCAAAGGTGCTCTGTATACTGCAAAATAAAAAATAGAGATGAAATTAAATTTGCCAGCAAAAAAAAAAAAAAAAAAAGGATGAAGTTGAGTAAGTATGCATTTTGAATGCAAACAGACCAGTGAAAAATGTGAATGAATGAAAATTGCTTTTATTATGAAAACTTTTTTGTCCTACAGGACTGTCTGCCTTTTTGATGCTACAGAATTGTATAGAAAGAAAGAAACTAGACTAACATCAACCAAAAAAGAAAACAAAAAGTCAAGAATAAAGGAATATTATGAATGTTATAATCAGACATATGAAGCTTTGAATATAAATTGGAAATGTGGCCAATTAATAACCATACTAAAAGCAACCCATTGGATGTCTCAGACTGAGAAGTAGTCTGACTCCAATCAGCAGGGAAACCTATTGCCTCAAGGCAAAATGATATGATAAAGACTTCTTTCTTTATAGAAATAAGGGACTGTAGGGCATTTAGGTATATCATTTGGATACCACTTCAGATTAAGCTAAGAAAATGTTTAATTACTAAGCTACTAGTCCAACTAGCTTTCAGCACACATCAATATATTTAAGAAGAAAAGCAGATGTTATATATTAAAGTTAGTCAGTGGCGGATCCTGGAATTTTAGAGGGAGGTGCAAATGTATACTTAAAGAAAAACCTGTTGGAAAACTAAATTATAGGATAAAACAGTAAATTGAGTCTCAGGTATGACAGGAGGGGATCCAAGCTCCAATGCTCCCCCTGGATCCACCCCTGTTAGTTCAAATTTTCTAGGCACAATAAAATTTTGAAAAACATGTATCAAGGGAATAAAATTTACATTCATGATTATGAGTACAAATTTTTCTTTTGGACTCTAAACTTGGAATCATAATAAAAGTTGTAAGTCTTCAGCTTACAGCAAAGACAGCAATATGAAATAAACGTCAGCCACAAAGATGTTTTATATAAACAATGTTTCTTCACAAATTATCCTAGAAGACAAATTGACAGCAATTAACTACTGCCATAATTAAAGTTAAAAGTTACTCCAGACAGATACATATTTCATCACATACTTTTTTCAGAAGACTGCTGTCAGCTTCTTCATATACAAATGTCATGTTGGTTGGATTTAATAAAGATTTAATTTTCTTATTTCTTTTTGTTACATCAACAAACATGACAGCCTTGTCATCATTCATTCTCTTTGGAATGGTTGCAACCCAAAGATTAATTTTTTGCATGCAGTTTTATGCAATAAGGGATGGGCCATCACTGTATTGAGATGAAGGGGAGAATTGGTGTAAAATTAGGCATGCCATGTTTCATTCTTCCTGACACCCTTCATTGTGCACATTTTTTTCCCTTCACTGTCGAAATTCACGCATAAAATCAGCAACCTCACCCCTATCTGTACCAGCCCCACCTTTTAAAGCTCATTGAGGCTTGTCAAGATTGGCATTTAACTTTAATTTTTCAATCAAGGTATAAGAATCATGGGGCTGTTTATCTTTTCTATTCATCTCATGGAATAAAATCACCTCTAAGGTGTATGTGCCCTGTGCCATTGATGGATCAAATTTACACCAAATTAACTGTGGACTTCAACACACATGCTCATTGATCACTGAGTTGTCTAAGGTTCATATTTATGGACTTATGCTGAATAATTCTAGATATGTTGAATATGTTACAACAAATAATATTAACATTACCTTTAGCCCATCATGTACATGCTCAATGAGCATCTAGTTATTATTAATGACTTGCCCCTGGTGGTAATGCAAGAGATCATTAGAATTTATGAAAAGAAGAGAGAGAAAGAAATTCTAATTTTATATACTATATTTATTGAAACACAAAGAACAAATGCAGCAAAATGAAAAGGAAGGGAGTTGGAAACACACATCACTAACTTTAAGCATGTACACTGCACTTTGCTGAAACACTGAAATGGCTGCCCACTGCTTCTGTGGGAATCATCCACTCAAAATTCATAGTTACAGTTACAAGAAAATATGGTATGCCTAAACTACATAAAATCCATTTCTAATACATCATCATACACAATGTACAATCTAGCTTGAGGATGACAACACTTTGGTTACTAATATCGCAGATGAAAATTCTACAAGCTATCCAGAATTCAGGTTTAGGCCTAGGTTTACCCAGTTTATGTCAGTCTCTTCAAATGTAGGTATATTAAAAATGACAAATACTTGCGTGACAGAGAATAGACCTCATCAGCTTGGGTGTAATGTTTTCCCATTTCGGATCACATGTCATTCCCTATGGTTTTATCTCTTTGTTTCTCAAAAACACTTGAGAAGATACATTAATATGGATTAACGTGTGGTCTGAAATGGGAAGCATTTTGCCCAAGCCGAGAAGTCTATTAGATTTAGCATATGAAGTGTTCTGCACCTGTTTTTGAATATGAATGACAAAACCAAAACCCTTTCTTACATTCTGGACTGGAATGAATTAAAAACTCAGTTGAAGACAATAAGTTGTTTCCATGAACTCAAATAATTATTAAAAAATGTGTCTAAATGGATAGTATTTAGCACCTTAGTCCTTCATGATATACAATATCTAGGTGAAAGAGCTTACCAATAAGAGTTTTACTGGTAATTGCTGTTATAACCCATTGTTCTTGGTTGGATCATTAGTTAAAACCTGTACAATGATTGCTTAAAATCCCTTGAGTAATCATTCTTAGAAAGTGGATAAAAAATGTCTTGCCTACACTAACTATGGTTTTCCGATGGGAGACTCTAAGCTGAAAAGAATTTGAGGTGACGGTCCATGCTTGAGGAGACAATTGAGCCAGCATGTGTGCCAAATTTCACTCCTGTTACTACACCAGTATGATCTGCAAGAGAATAAGTTAGGCGTCAGATTAATGTTAATATTTAATGAAGTACAAAACATGGTACCTATACAAGTTTAAAACAGCAGGCAGGTGCTGGAGATAGCTGGCAATTTTAACAGGTCTGCCACCAATTTTTTGATCCAAAAAAAGAAAACTAAACAAAAAACAAACAAACAAAAAAACCAGAATAAAAAGCCGAGAAAAACATATTAAAGTGAATTTCAGTCACATGCAACCACTGAGACATTTTTTAAAACAGCTGTTGGAAAAATTGAGCCTTGAGGAAAAGTATATAAAATCCAGTGTCAAATTGAAAAGTAATTTTGAACCCTGGAATTCATAGTAATCCAAAAGTCTTAAAAATGACACATAAAAACCACTTAACTGCAGCTCTTAGACATTAGAATAATGAGAGATCAAGCATGTTTTTTTCTTCTTGCAAATGGGAATTAAAATCAAATTCCTATTATTTTTCTAACTATTCCTCTTACTACTTAAAGACTTCATAAATGTTGTTTTGGCCTGTATTTTACTAGGAAAATTTTTAAAATTCTGTTCTGTTCATTAGAAAGAATTCTGTCACAGTCAAATGAAGTATGATTTGAATTGTGTTCATTGTATGCATAGAAATTATATAAAGAGAAACATAACATTATACCCTTAGTGGGAATCAAACCCCACATCTTTGGTTTACTAGTCTGATATGTTAACCACTACACCACAAGGACCAACCATGCTGGAAATGCAGGTGGACAACGTGGTACAAGATTTGCTTAAGTAAGGTGTAGGAGACTTACCAGTAAAACTGTTTAGCAGTTCCCATTGCTTAACCAAGTAGATCCTGGAAAATGATTGGAAAATTCATGAAGCAATGATCAAAAAATTCTTTGTTAACATAAACATAACCTATTCTGGAATGGGGCAAAAATGATTGACACAAAATTTATAGTCTTTATTAGTCTTTGCCGACATGTTGCTTGGCCAATTTGCAGTATGGACCTCCACTGACCTTATTCTTGTGTTCGCCTTGGCATACATTTCTTATTATTAACCACACTTGTTTGGTCCATATGTAAGCTATGGAACCTACTTTTTTCCACTTTTTTTATGGCCCACACACTATATGCTTGGGCAGTAGGGAAGTGGAAAACCTTGGTCCATAACTTATGGCATGGTGTTCATGCTTGTTTAATAAGAGGTATGTATACCATTCCAGATCAGTGTTAAGTAATGGACTAATAACCCATGCCAAAACTTAAAAGGTAAAGGTAAAGTATCTTTATTTAGCATCGGTAGTTCCTTCAGCTACAAGGCTGGTGTCAATGGAAGCCGACGGTGCGCACTTTACCCACCTCTTTCCATTAGTGCTCCGTTTTAAGGATATTTAAAGTTAAAGCTACACAGATTAGAGAGAAGTGGAAACAAGTGTGTGAGGTAAACTTACTGTATATCTGTTCCTCCTACTGCCAAGTAAGTACCACTCTGGTCAAAGCTAAGTGCTTTTACCTGTAAAACAATCAATGTAATGAATCATTAGGTTTGAACTTCTAAAGTTGATGTTCAATCAGGTTCACAAATCAAGGGAGTAGAAAACTTGAAGTAGTAAAATGTATTGACAGAAATTGGTTGATTTTCTTGGCAGGAGAAATTAATTGGTAAGCAAAAGCTCAGTAAAATTTGGCATTATAAAATTATTTTTGCCTGCCACTAGTAATATTTGGCCTGTATTTTGTCCACAGATAATCTGCTATAGACCTCTTTACCTTCATTGTTTGTTTACCCATTTCAGACCACGTGATGTCACTCTTGGGAATTAATTCTTTCTTATGTTAATAGGTTAACATTTCCATAATAAAAGAATAATTCCCAAGAGAATGCCATGTGGTCTGAAATGGGCGATTTGCATACAAAGGTTAAGAGGTCTATTCTGAGCTATGTGAGCATCAGATTCAACCATACAAAGCTTAACATGAAGTGGACACAGCATAATTATCTTACCTCAAAACGATCTTCCAGTGTGATAGTCTTGAAGTTTTTAAGTTTTCTCAAATCCCATAACTTAACTACCGAGTCATCTGCAGATGTAGCTAAGTAGTAACTGGTGAAAACAGAAAATTATCTCAGACAATTTAAGCAAAAAAAGCTGGACTTGGGCTTCTAAGTTTCAATTTGATCACCAGCAACTTAAACATGAGTAACCAGCTCAGGAGAATGAGCAACCACTCCCAGCAAGTTTCACATAAAGTAAAAATATGATTAACACTCCTGAACCTTAGCAGCAGTTCACTAGTCCATGACTAGTAAAAATTGCCTTTGGGCTAGTAAAACTTGAGAACCACCAGCCAATGGGTTATCTCCTGGCTAGTGACTTCTCAGCTCCACTAGTCCAAGTGTCAGTGATGGAAAAATTTAAGTTTCAGCAATGGACAAAAAAAGTTTTGCCATGTTTCTCAAAATGTACTGTAGATCTGATCAGATCTGATGAATTAATGAATATTGATTTTGTAGTTATGACTGCTAATCAACATGATCTTACCCATTTTCAGAGAAGCTGATGTCCTTAATTGGCCCTGAGTGTCCAGGGAATTTGGCCACATTGGCTCTCTCTTTAAGATCCCAGATTTTGATTAAACTAAAAGAAAATGAATACAGTTCAACTAAATAATCATATTGTAAATCTGAGCACAGTTTGTGGTGCTGTGAAAAATATTTTGGCACAAATTTACTGAAAGTGTTGCAACAAAGAATTATGAATGGAATAATCAGTAATCTGTAATCAATAATCAGAAAGATCTATAGGTGCTGTACTGTAAAGAGAACTCTATGCTAACACAAGTATCTGAGATCAATGGCCTCACCTGTCAGAGGTTCCTGTACCAAAGATAAGACCATCAGGATGAAACTGTGCACAAGTTAGGCCTGGATAAAAACAATGGAAATTACTTATCAAATACTACAATTATATGAAGTTACAGGTATCAGATACCTAAACATTACCAATAGCACACTAAAGTTTTCTTAAATGGATTCATGACATATAGGTTATAAGTCCATTAAACATTGCTACGGCTGTGTATTTCTATGAAGTCTTTTACATGCAGTATTTTGGATAATAAAGTGTATCACAATTCTCACCTTGGTTAACTGATGGGTCAGACAGACATTTAGTCAAGACATGTCCAGTGTGTATATCGGAGAATGCCCAGTGCTATAATCATCAAACAAAGATGTAATAAGTATAAAATAGTTGCAGTATTTAGAGCACAATAGAGCTTCTAAGTTGTGATGTATTTCTGGGTCCATTTTCTAAGAAAATGTGCTAAAATCAAGCAGCAGTCAATCCTTCACCTGCAACAATCAGAATTCAGTACAACAATGCCTGCCATAAGGAAAAAAAGGAGAAAAATCTTCACAAACTTAATTTTAATTTGGGACCCAGAAGTTATTTTTTGACATCACACTTAAAAGCTCTAAAAATTTTAAGGTTTGAAAATTAAATTTAAAGTTCTTTTTTATTAATCCTTTGTTTAAATATAAATTTTGGAACATGCCTGATCAGCAGAACAACTCAACAAGTAGTCACCTAGAAATATGACAAAAATACCAGTAAGGTGTTAGAAGGGGATGAGCAGTAAACTACAGTATACTTGTATTAACAATATGTTCAGTTTTAAACTTGATTTTTGCAGAGGGAGGAAAAACTGGCAAACCCAGAGAAAATAACCCTCCAAGCATGAAAGAGGAACCAACAAACAACTCTATTTGCATGGGATAGTGAGTCTGAGTATTGAACCTGACCCCAGCATTGAGAGGCAGTGCATTAACAGAGCACACCAACCATGCTTCCCCTGTGGTACTTAAATGGCCTGTAAATTCAAGCAATGTGATTGGACGGGTCCCATTTTCTTGCTATTTGATTGGTGCACAGCAGGTGATTGTGACTTGCAGTATACACCATCAAACATCAATCTTATCAAACCCTAAACATCCTTTGGGCTGATCTAAGTCAGGGCACAGCTAACTAACTCACAGATCAAATTGGAATAGTCCTTTTTTGAATTTGCCAAATACTGCTGTGTTTTTTGATTACAGACTCATTTCTACAGGGTTAGCCTCATTTCAGTGTCAAAATATGCATAAATAACAAAGATAGATTGAAGAATGCACAACTTTAACAATACAAAAACTTTGAAATTTAATGGACCTTCACTGAAATGCATGAATATTCTACACAAAAATAACGCTAACCCTGTATAACGGAGAACTCGAAACTGGAGTATTAAGCATGCTGGGTTTTGCAGAGGGAGGAATACTGGTGAACCTGGAGAAAAGCCATTGAATCAAGGAAGAGACCCAACAAGAACTCTACTTGCATGGAATGCCAAATCCAGGGATCAAACCAAAGACCCCAGAGGTGATACATTATGTACCTTTACTTGGGGTAAACATTTTTAATGATAATTTAGAGGTTGTTCTTACCAGTAGCATGTAGACTAAGTCCAGTGACAGCTTGATCATGTGCCTGAAAAAAAGAATAACAAGCATTTTACTCTACAGAAAATATAAGCAAGTGTGAAAGTTTTCATGTTTGATCCAAACTACAGCAAACTTCATCTTAAATAAAATACTAGTTTTGGCAGGTGTAAAATGTTTTAAATAAATGCTTAAACTAAGCAATCAAGAACTTAAATTTGGATAAGTCAGTGACCTGTAGGAGCTGTAATAAGAGACGAAAGAATCATAGTCCTTTCCCTAAGGGACTGGCCATAAAGTAAGGGGAGATGGGGTGAAATTCAATTTGAAGGAGCTCATTTTTTTGTTGGCCCTGTATAAAACAAGGCAAAAACAAGTGATGACCCCTCCCCCTGTTTCCATACAGGAATTGCAAATACCTGCCTCTAACGTGCACAGGGTTCGTACAGGAACCCCCATGAGAATTTTCAAACCTTTCCCAAAACTTTCCAAAGTCCTTTGACTCAAATTTCCAAAACCACACAAAGCACAAAAATAAAGCCAAATTCATGGATCTGAAACATTTGACATA
>WUAP02073113.1:0-17473 GCA_015163945.2 Stichodactyla helianthus
TTCGTATAATTATACCTTGTAAAAAGAAATCAAAGCACATGAATGCGAATAAATATTGATTGATTGATTGATTGATTGATAGCCATTGTAATATCTTTATATCTCAAAATATTTAATAAAGACAGAGAACGACTTCATACAAAATGCAAGTCCGTCTCGTAGAATTAGTCTATTAGTTATCGAAACGAATGCAAGAGTTTTCGTTTACTGTTGGAGGTCTAATGTAAATTAAAGTATAATAAAGTGTATTAAGTGTATTACGCTAAAATGTGCTTCACGGGTTAATGAAAACCACTCTATAATAAAGATCGAAGTAAATTATAAAATTATCTAAGTAAATTATAAAATTAGGAAGATAGCTAAAATTGCCCTCTAAGATAGCTACTGCCAGAAGAAATCTGAATAACAAATAACAAATAACAAAGCATTCTCGCCTTGGTATTAAAACAACGCCATTAATCATGCAAATGCCTATTATATTATTATCTAAGAATGAGTGCGAGTGTTGGGTTTCCTGTGGCAAACTCTAACGCATGCGCATTGTTGTCAAGTGTGGTAGACGCCAAGAGACATGTGTACCTTGAGGTGAGGAAAGTAAGAAATATTTTGTAATTTTCTACATTCCTGATAATAATATTTAATCTTTATCAACGAAAACACTTTTTATATGGCTTTTCTTCAAACAAAAATACAATTTTTTTTGAAAGCAATCGCGACATTTCCACTGTTTGATAGTTGTGTGTTTGTGGATTGGGTTAATGAAGTGCGCTTTTTATGCATAGATGAATATTTCTTACTTTTTTGGTTCAAATACTTAAAATCCCAACATCTTTCATTACACGAATGGCAGAAGAAGTAAGAAATTATTAACTTTTATCCTCAATTTTAAATAATTACAAACAATATCACAGAATATTTCAGTGTTGGCTGCAGTTTCTAAATATTCTGTCTGCATACATGCAGTTAGTTAGTCAGTATGGAACAAATGTCTTTTTTTTTATGTCTATTAATCGTTATTGACTGAAGTAATTTTAATGTATAGAAAATAATTTAAAATAAATAATTCAAGTATGTAGCATTTGAAGTATTTATGTATTCTACACTTAAGTTTACAACTAATTGGACAGCATTGAAGGGTGTAGTCTCTTAGTTGAAGAATTATTCCTAACTATACTTGTGATAACAAGAAGAGTTAGTCTTCTTTTTATAGAACTTTTGAATGGCAAAAGGCTATAAATGAGAGATAATTGACCTATATTTGATAGACATCCTATAATCTTGTGTTTTTGTTCAAGATAATTAAGCTAGACAACTTAGCATGCAAAGCATTGTTGGTTAAAATCTCCAGCCCTTGCGCTTAGCTTTCAAATCATTCTCATGTGCTTTGTAGATAAACCCCAGATAAAATTTCATGCCTTTTACTAGTTTCGACATTTTTCAGACTCAAAATGTATTAGATTTAAATGTCAGTAGTTTTTAGGTAGAAAAATGGGTTTGAACATAGGGCTGGCCACTAAAAAGCACCTCTGACTATGACTGGATAGAAATTTTATTTCTACTCAGTTAGAAGTGAAGTGGCTCAATAGAGGGAATAATTATAATATATTAATTCAGGAAGTCGATAGCACTTTTTTTTAGACCAGCTGCAAATAGGGTTGGAATTGCTAGAATATTTAAAAAATAAATTTCAACCAACACTTGTACTTCAGAAATAAGTTGTTTTCTTATTCATCATCTTAAATAAATTCTAAATATAAGGAACTGGTTAGTGTGACTGTCATCATCAGTTTTGATTTGCATTCATTTCCTTAATAATTATAAAACATAGAAAATGTGATTAAACTAACAATATCAACCAGTAGTTGAAAATTCCTCAAACATCTTAACAGCTATATTCATATTTGCATTTATAAATTCTATTTTTATTATATGAATTTATATATATTTGTAACTATTTAAATAGATATCCTGGAATTTTATTTTAGTTGACGGTCACTAGTTTGATGTTTTTCTCATTTTTTAAAAAGCTTGACTTTACTTAGTATGCTGTTGTAAGCATGGAGCCAAATGATCTGAGTATCCAGAATGACATAAAAATAAAGCAAGAGCCAGTTGATCAAGATGAAGAATACAGTTCAAACCTCACTGTAAGACATGAATCAAAATGTGCAAGTAATTATTGGACTATTAAAAACAAAAATGAAAATGTAACTTATCTTAAATGCAATATTCAAAATATCCATATGGGTGTTGGTAAAGAAATTTTAAATTTGTCATTCCAATAGACCTTTTATCTGTAGCTTTGGCACACTGTTTTCCCATTTCAGACCATTGTGCCATTGCCTTGAGAATAAGATCCTTTGTTCAACGCTCATCCATATTAAGGTCTCTTCTCAAGCGTTTCCAAAAAACAAAGAAACAGTACCCACAAGAATGACACCCATGCTAAAAGGGTCTATTTTGCAAGTTAGAAATCTAAGAAACTGTTGTAAGAATTTATCAACTTTCAGTTAACGATTTCATTTCAGATCAGTGATTGGAAACAAGAATGGTTTGAATTCAAATGTCAATCAGGGGAAGTGTTGTTCTATTTTAATATCAACTCCCATGAACATCGGTGGATGGGTAATGCATGCACTGTAAGTATTCAAAGTCATTTTTTTGTCATGATAGTTATTAGTATTAGATGTATTATCTAATATATGTGTTGTTTTATAACTAAAAACCATTTTTATTAAGAAATTAAAAAAATATGGTTTTTATACTTGAAAAAAAAAAAAGAAAATACAGTATCTCAATTTTCTTTTACAATTATAGTATAGTGAAATAAGACAAAAAATGATAGATTTCATTATCTCAAAAATTTATAGAGCTCGTAACTCAAAATTAAAATAATTTATTTTACTGATTACAGTTGGAGGGGTCAAAGTGTAAAATGTAATCTAATCTCAAAACACTGAAATGTTTCTAATTTAAAAAAAGTTGCAAAACCTGGTTATTGGAAATTAAAATTGTTTAAAAAAAACCCCTAATAATACTATGATTTCAGTAAATAAGTTTATATTTCATAATAACTTGGCAACATTTTTTTAGAATCATAAGGACATGACTAATTATTATATAGACATGAGTGAGATTCTAGAAAATAAGCCATTCGTAAACATGATACGAAACTATATCCGGGAACCCAGTGATATATTTTCCATATCTTCACTAGTGAAGATATCGATGGCGTAATTTCCATCTTTGTACACTCAGTTTTGCAAAGCTGCCAAACAAGCAGGACAAAAAAAGTCGAGCGAAAAAAGTCTTTGAATACATGTAAGACAAAAAAACGTTTAAAAATCGAAGATATCAAAGAGAAAACTTTCTGTAATGTAAAGACATGGAATTAGTAGCTTCTAAGTGAAGAAGAGAGAGGGAAAATCAAGTAGAATCAGCTCAAAGTGCCATCTGAGTAACAGTGAGTTTTGCAGAGTTTCAAAGGACGGCGTGTTGTGATCATCGAAATCAAAGAAAGATTTTCTTTGTCTATATAATAAAAAGAAAATTACATGGTGTCTTGAAGATATGAAGTTTATCTTCTCGTGTTAAAAACAATATTTCACTCATTTGCTGCGCTCACTCGTGAAATATTGTTTTCACCACTCAAAGATAAACTTCATATCTTCGCAACGTCGTGTAATTATAATCCTCTATATATTTGTGGACCTGGGTTTGATTCCCAGACTCTATGGTCACACGAGAGGGAGTTTAAGTTTGTTGGTCTTTTCTTTGCATTAAGGGCTCCAGGTCCTCTAGTTTTCTTCCCTCAATCAGCACTGTTTCTATGTGAGCTGTGTTTCACAGTCAGATGTGTATGGGTCCTATGGTGGCTGAGTAGTGCGCCTTGTATTTACTTTTGACTGACCACATAGGGCTGTGTCCTTCTTAAATCGGTATCCCAGCTGTGAGGAAGGATGATTAGCCTCTCCAATTCAAATGAAATATAATTTTAAATTTTGTTAGTTCAGATATATCAAATACTGATATATCAGATATAGCAGCTCAATATTTTAGACAGTTTGTCAGATAATCAAGAAATTTAATAATATTATTATAGCATTATTATAATCAACAAATTTAGAAAAATAGGCAATCATTCACTTTGCCTTTGAACATTAATTCATTTTTCTGCATTTTTTTATTGCTTACAACAGATATTGAATAATGAAATATTAAATTGAGCAAAATTTCATTTTGAAATGATTAAAATTTGTGTGTCATGAAACCAGTTTATTAAAAATTGTACTGTTGTCAAACCTGTTTATTGGAAATTAAAAATGGGGAAAACTATATTTTAAAATTACTATTAATACAGTGATTACATTAAATATATAACATATTTTATGATAAACAATTTTTTGGAATCATAAGTTCTTTATATGACTAAAAATTTTCAATTTTTTGATTGTTTGATATAGTCAAATTAAAGATCTATTAAATATTTCATTGGTTTACTGTACACAGCTCAGTTAATCAACAAATTTAATAATAATAATAATAATAATAATAATAATATAATCAACAAATTTAGAAAAAGTAACAAATATTCCCTTTGCCTTGGACATTGATTTATCTTTTTCTGCATTTTTTATTGCTTATAAGATATATTGAATATTAAAATATTAAATTGAGCAAAATTTCATCTTGTAATTAATAAGATTTAAAAAATAACATTTTAAAGGTGAATACAAATATAAAAATTTGATGTAATTTTTTTAAATACCATCTTTAAATGGTAAACAAATTATGACAGTTTAATACTGATTAACTTTATATTGATAATGCAATTCATTAATGATCTAACTAAAATGTATTTTCTAAACTATATTCTACTTTTTGCTTGAAATAAATAAGCTTAAATGATCAGCAAATTTTTATAAAATGCTCAATCTTGTTATACAGTCATTCCCAAAAACGTTGTCCAAGTGAAAAGATGTTTATACGACAATAAATTCATTAAGTATTCAATTTCCTCACGAGGAATTTTTAATTTGCATGCGATACGAAAGTACATGATGGCATTCTAAACCACCATTGACATTTTCTGCGCATGCATGTAGTGGCGCACATTTAAATTCCTAGTTCCACGTGCGCGAAAATCAAATATTTAATGACTTTGTCGTATAAACCTCTTTTCACTTGGACAGTGTTTTTGAGAACGACTGTATATATATTTTTAAATAAACTAGATGTTAACTCAAAGAACTTATCTTCAGATGAAATTATTTGTTCAAATTAAATGAATAATAAAAGATTAATTCATGCTCAAAAATGTTTTGTTAATGTTATGTTATCAAGATATTTAAATTTGTAATTACGTTACATTTATATTCACAAGTTATGCATAATAAATACCACTTTTTAGTACTGTTTAATAAACGAGCAGTGGTGTTTTATTGGGTTTAAAACACGAGGCATAGCCGAGTGGTTTTATACCCAATAAACACAATCTGCGAGTTTATTAAACAGTACTTAAAAATAGGCTAGGTGTATGTTCTCAGTTTCTTCTGAATTTTTTAATGAATGAACCAAGTTTGGCAGAGAAAATCCAAGTTAAAGTTTATGCAAATGAAGACGAAATTTTATCAGTTTTAAAACCTCCTCCACGGGCTATGATTTTTATTGTGTTTCCCTCATTAATTGTTCATGAGTTTTTAACAATATTGAATTTATTATAGTGGAACTAAGAAAACCGTGAACTTCTAAAATATTTCTGGAATGTTCGTTGTGTCCAACCACAGTTTCGAAAAAACATCAGAAAATAGTGATTGCTCAAAGCTATATCAGCTATGAGTGATGTAAATTGATTTTCACAATCTCACTAAAGTAGAGTAAAACGTTTATTTTAAAGTTGAAAGTTTCAGGTGTTTTTTTTTTTTTTTCTTTTTCTTTTTTTGATTTTGTGACTTTCACGAATTACATGTAGAATTTGGCACAAACGACGGAACGGCTCCGAGAGTGAATTCCCATTAATAATGAATATATTCTTGCATGTCATTGGTCAGAGGACAATAATTAACATTTCAGACACGTTTAAGGTGTTCATGATTGACCCTAATTAGGAAATCGCATAAACTGCTTGTGCAATTCGGGATTTATGAGCATGAATGATGCTTTGAAAGGGATCAAAATTGCACGAGCGGTAGGCGAGTGCAATTTGAGAACTTTCAAAGCATCATTCTTGCCCATAAATCCCGAATTGCACGAGCAGTTTGTGATTTTTTATTAATAATATTCTCAACAGAATACAAAAACAAGGCTCGCCAAAGACAAGACAAAAGTAACACTTTAATGGTTTCCTGTCTCAACTTTTAAAATTTTATTAAAAATAATTGCTAATACAAGAAAGACGAAGCTACGAAAATATATGTTAATGAAAATATATTAAAAATTTAACTTTTTTAATCTATAAAATAAAATAATTACTTCACAGAGTGCAATCCGAAATCAAATGGCACTCTATTACCTATTTATGCATTTGCTCTAGACCAATCAGAATGCAGATATTTTGTCATATATAATTAGCGTTATTTTCTCAATTGGGAAAGAATGACAAAGATTCATAAGGTAAATTTGGACTGGTTTTAGCAAACGGATTTATAAACAAATTTTAATTTATTTTAATTTTAGTGTCTGAATGCCAAGGGAGATGAAGAAACAGAGGGAAGTTTTTGCGATATTGGTATCCAATGCGATATTACTGATACGTCAGTAGTTATTCAATCTAGAGATGTTTCCACTGAAGTTGATTTATGTTTACTTGGAGTACAACAATCAAAACCTGTGTTGGTTCAAACAGAAATCACTTGCGTGTTTGAGCAGAAATCATTTCCAGATGTAGGTGTAATGGCAGAAGGTGAATTACTTGTACCCACGGAAAACATCTCAACAGAAGGGGATTCTTGTTCCCATGCTGAGGAAGAGCCAGTTGAGCAAACCAATGCCACTCTCTATGGTCCTGGCGAAAAAAATCTGAAAGTTCCATCCACTGCTCCCGATAATACGGTAACTCATATGAACGAAGAGTATAGTGATAAGATTTTAGGCGTCAAAGTGCTCCAGAATGAAGACGAAAATGGTTTATATCTCTCAGATGTTGAAAATGCGACGGGAGATCACGCGAACCTACCGAATTTCAGGATTAAAAATTTACCAAAAGGTGAATTACTTGTACCCACGGAAAACATCTCATCGGAAGGGGAGTTTTGTTCCCATGCTGAGGAAGAGCCAGTTGAGCAAACCAATGCCACTCCCTATGGTCCTGTCGAAAAAAATCTGAAAGTTCCATCCACTGCTCGCGATAATACGGTAACTCATATGAACGAAGAGTATAGTGATCGGATTTTAGGCATCAAAGTGCTCCAGAATGAAGACGAAAATGGTTTATATCTCTCAGATGTTGAAAATGCGATGGGAGATCACGCGAACCTACCGAATTTCAGGAGTAAAAATTCACCAAAAGAAACCTCAAGTGATTTAGATTCCAACACTGAGAAGCCTAAAGACGACATAAGAGATCAACCTGTTGTTGAAAAGCAGGTTGGGGACACAAATTCAAACCACCTCTTATCAGAAGAACATGCATTAAATGAAAGAGTACAGATGGATCTTGATATTCCTTCGAATTGTGTAATTGAAGGGAAACTCACGAACGATTGTCCTTTAGATGTTCAAAATCATATTTCTTCTTCTTCATGCGAAGTATCCCCCGAAAAGAACCTTTTTTCAGAACTTGAGGTTACCAAAGAAGAAGATTTGAGTAGGGGCGTCCAAGTTTGTGAGAATTCTAGGGAGTGTGAGTTAAAAGAAATATCAGAAGAAAGGAAAGAAAATGGCTTAAAGTCATCTGGTGAAACATCTCAAGAAGAAAAACGTGCCGTAACTGCGGAGAATTCAAATAATGAAAGCTCACAGGCAGAAAACTCTGTTGCAAATTATAAAAATTTTGAGGAAGAAAGCGGTTTTAGTTTGACTCCAATAGAAGGCCAAATATCAAAACTGGATTGTTGTAGCTCGGAGAACGAGATGCCCAAAGGTGTCCAAAATCAACGATCCTGTGAAACAATACCATCTCGTAGAACTCGAATTCAAAGAGCCAGAAAATCTGCGGATTTGCTCAAGAGATGCCTTTTAACACGAAGACATCTTCCTTCAGCACTGAATCTTACTAACAATAAAGATACTTCTAATGAAATAAGACTGTCTCCTTGTAAAAAGACTTTGCGTGAAGAAAACTCTAAGGATCTATTATCCAAACGTTTAAAGGTCCTTATCACACCACTGGAAAAAGATCTACCACGAGTTGAAGGCCATTTAAAATCTACATGTAACTCCGGTGATTACGTTATAGCTGACACCGTTATCAACACTAGCCCGAGCACTAAGAAATCCACAGTGAAGCAGAAGACGTGGGATCTAATAGATCATTCGTACTGTTGCCCCGTAGAAGAAAGGCCATCTCCAAGTGAAAGTCAAGAAAGGCATCCAGAAAATGTTTCTAATAAAAACGGAGAAACATACTGCAATCACATGGAACTGAGTAGTGAAAATTGCGAAACAAAAAATATTCCTGAATCTACAATTACTGGAACCATCATTCCAGAGTTTAAATGTAATGTTCAAAATAAGGAGTGTGATACAACAGTCGATGCCGTAGAAATCTGTGAACCACAGGATGAAGTCAGCGAACCGAACAATGTTTCTGATAACAAGGCAACCCATCGTTTGGCTCATCCACATGCAGAGGAAAACTGCTATGAGGTTTCAAATCCTCTTGATCAACCTAATGATCTAAAAAATTGTCTGAAAGAATTGCCCATAATGGATGGAGATCATGAAGTAGTGACAGTGAACAAAACTATTGATCGAATTGAGGAAAATCATTTTGAGAAAGAGACAGATGAATACGAAGCTAAAAGTAAATCTCAGAGCCTTGATAATCGTTCAAAAGCCTCTCCCAATACGGAAGGGAATCGTGAAGTACCTTGTAAAAAAGAAAGTGTTGGTCAAAATAATGAAGATGAGGTTAAAGACCAAGCAAATTCGCTCAAAGGTGAAACTCAAGATCATGAAGACTGTTCGGAAGATTCTTGTAAGCTAAGGGGAAATGCGGAAATATCTCATGAAAAAGATGTTCAGAATGCTGAAGATCAGGTTTCGGACAAAGCAGATGAATGCGGGTCCACCAAATATGCACCACCAAATCATAACGACATTCCAGAAGGATTGCACCCTGTGAATGGAAAGTGTGAGGTAGCAGGTAAAAATAATGTTGATTTATCTAATGGAATTGAGGTTGAAAATCAAGCAAATATACACGAACGTAAAGATGGTGAACCTCGTCATCAAGAAAACAGTTCGTATGAATCATCTGTTGTTGATAAAAATAATGAAAGCAAGGTTAAGAACAAAGTAGGCGAATTTTTGTCGAGGGATAAACCTCCAAGTCAAGAAAATTGTTCGCAAGTCTCAGCTTTGATGGCTGGAAATAGCAAAGAACGTCCAGAATATGAAGTTCAAAAGAACGAGGATAACGTTCAAAATGAAGCAGATAAGTTTGATTCAGAACTTGATCTTGAAAATAAAGTGAAGCAAGAAAACTCTTTGAAGGAGACGCCCATTAATTGCGAAAATGGTGAGCCACATGACGAAAATTTTAGTACTCAAAGCAATGTTGAAAATCGTATAGATGAGAACGACAACGAAGAAACGTTTTCTGTAACAGACAGCCAACTTAATGATCTCACCTTTAAGTCATCTAGTGAAAACGTCAGTGAAGTATCATCAATGCCCAAAGAAGCCATTGCAATTTCTCCTGGGGTTCATGCCAATAGAATTTCACCATCAAAATATCGTACGAATCGCTCACAAAGAGCCAAATTCGCATGCGAAATATGTGGTAGAATCTTCAAACAGCGCTTAAAGTTTTCGTTTCACATGAGGGGTCATAAAATACTGAAACACCAGACATGTCCTTACTGTCTAAGGACCTTTAGAAATTATTCTCTTCTTTTGGATCACGTGAGGATTCATAACCAAATTCCAAAGTACAACTGTTCTTATTGTAAAGAAGGCTTCATCTCACATCAAAAACTGGTAGCGCATTTTATCAAATGCAGTGAAACGAAAAGTATACCTCGAGATAGCAACGTTGTCAGTGGTGTTCCAGGTTCTGAAGCTCTATCCCCCAAAAAGCCTCCAAACAAGAAGGATCCTGTAAAATCGACTCCCCCAAATAAATTGACGTGTAAGGTTTGTCATTTGACATACGTGTATCCCAAAATATTCAAGAAACATTTGGATATGCACGCCGAAATAACGAAAGATTCTCCCGCTGGTGAAGCACTGAGAGAAAGCTACGATTCTCTTGAAAGTTTCATTTCTCTGAAAGGTGATGCGATACAAACAGAGAGGGAAGGAATTGAAAGCCCGGCAAGTAGTGATGGCCAAAGTCAGTCCGTAACTCCTTGTGAAGGTACAGATGCTGCAAACACTCGATGTCCTTTGGAGTGTCCAGTTTGTAAATTACAGTTTAAGAGGGAATACTGGTTAAAGTGCCACATAGAACGTCTCCATGGAACATCAGTAGAGCCTTCAACTGTGTCCAATATGGGCAAAGCAGCTGAAAGTAATAAGGACGAAACGAACGAAACTTTGAAAGGAAGTCATAAATCACTCCAAAATCACTTACCACAAGAGGCCACTGCATTGGAGCCACTTACAGATCAGTCCGAAATCCCTGCAACTATTGGCAGCCATGAGATTTGTGAAATTCGGTCCTCTTTTGGCAAAAGTACCGATGCAGTTAGCAATGGCAGTTCTCTTAAGTGTCCAGTATGCGAAATGCAGTTTAAGAGGGAATATTGGTTCAAATGCCACATGAAAACTCGCCATGATGTATCGGTAGATCCTCAAACTATATACACCTTGGGCCAGCCGACTGACAGTGATGAAGCATTTGAACCAGCTGAAGATTCAAAAGAAAATCATGGATGCCCCGAAAAATGTGTGGAACAAGAGATGGCTACAGTGCAAACAGTGACAGAAAACTTGGACAGCAAAATGAATAATGTTGGCCTTGACATGTTTGAGAGACAGGCTGAAACTGGAGATTCAGTAAACAACAAAAATCCTCTAAAGTGTCCAGTATGCGAAATGCAGTTTAGGAGGGAATATTGGTTCAAATGCCACATAGAACGTCTCCATGGAACATCAGTAGAGCCTTCAACTGTGTCCAATATGGGCAAAGCAGCTGAAAGTAATAAGAACGAAACGAACGAAACTTTGAAAGGAAGTCATAAATCACTCCAAAATCACTTACCACAAGAGGCCACTGCGTTGGAGCCACTTACAGATCAGTCCGAAATCCCTGCAACTATTGGCAGCCATGAGATTTGTGAAATTCGGTCCTCTTTTGGCAAAAGTACCGATGCAGTTAGCAATGGCAGTTCTCTTAAGTGTCCAGTATGCGAAATGCAGTTTAAGAGGGAATATTGGTTCAAATGCCACATGAAAACTCGCCATGATGTATTGGTAGATCCTCAAACTATATACACCTTGGGCCAGCCGGCTGACAGTGATGAAGCATTTGAACCAGCTGAAGATTCAAAAGAAAATCATGGATGCCCCGAAAAATGTGTGGAACAAGAGATGGCTACAGTGCATACAGTGACAGAAAACTTGGACAGCAAAATGAATAATGTTGGCCTTGACATGTTTGAGAGACAAGCTGAAACTGGAGATTCAGTAAGCAACGAAAATCCTCTAAAGTGTCCAGTGTGCGAAATGCAGTTTAAGAGGGAATATTGGTTCAAATGCCACATAGAACGTCTCCATGGAACATCAGTAGAGTCTTCAACTGAGTCCAATCAGGGCAAAGCAGCTGAAAGTAATAAGGACGAAACGAACGAAACTTTGAAAGGAAGTCATAAATCACTCCAAAATCACTTACCACAAGAGGCCACTGCGTTGGAGCCACTTACAGATCAGTCCGAAATCCCTGCAACTATTGGCAGCCATGAGATTTGTGAAATTCGGTCCTCTTTTGGCAAAAGTACCGATGCAGTTAGCAATGGCAGTTCTCTTAAGTGTCCAGTATGCGAAATGCAGTTTAAGAGGAAGTATTGGTTCAGTTGCCACATGAAAACTCGCCATGGAGTATCGGTAGATCCCAGTGATAAAGCATTTGAACCAGCCGAAGATTCGAAAGAAGATCGTGGATGCCCCGAAAAACGTGTGCAACAAGAGACGCCTACGGTGCAAACAGTGACAGAAAACTTGGACAGCAAAATGAATGTTGGCCTTGACATGTCTGAGAGCTGGGCTGAAACTGGAGATTTAGTAAGCAACAAAAATCCTCTAAAGTGTCCAGTATGCGAAATGCAGTTTAAGAGGGAATATTGGTTCAAATGCCACATGAAAACTCGCCATGATGTTTTGGTAGATCCTCAAACTATATACACCTTGGGCCAGCCGGCTGACAGTGATGAAGCATTTGAACCAGCTGAAGATTCAAAAGAAAATCATGGATGCCCCGAAAAATGTGTGGAACAAGAGATGGCTACAGTGCATACAGTGACAGAAAACTTGGACAGCAAAATGAATAATGTTGGCCTTGACATGTTTGAGAGACAAGCTGAAACTGGAGATTCAGTAAGCAACAAAAATCCTCTAAAGTGTCCAGTATGCGAAATGCGGTTTAAGAGAGAATATTGGTTCAAATGCCACATGGAAAATCGTCATGGAACAACCGAAGGCAGCCTAGAGAATGCTTTTCACGATAATGCTTTACCTAAAAGTGCATTTCGATGTGATAAATGTGGTATTGATTATCTGAAGGAAAAGTATTTTAATAGACACTTGAAAGGCCGTGGGTGCAAGGGAAAAGATCCAACTACTGACACCCTAGAGTACACTTCCAAAGCTCTTAAACGTTACAGTGATAAATTGATGGACCAGGAATCACTGGAATCGGCTGAAAAGACTAGGGCTTTGGATGATGGTACAGTACAGTCGGAGGAAAAGAAAACGTTCAAATGTGATATATGCAATCGCGAGTTTGTTTATTTTGCAAGCTTTGACAAGCACGTAAAGCTCCATGATTCAGAAAACAAGAAAAAGAAGAGGAAACGTGATTCCAGCGCAGAAACTTTGGAGAAATCTAATGTTTCTGATCTGAAATCGGTATTTGATGTCAAGAAAAGTGCCTGTCCGGAAAAAAAATCAAAACTTGAAACTCAGGTATACAGCAACAATGATAATATTGTCATAGGCTACAAGTATAACAATTTTAAATGTGCTAAATGTGACGAGGAATTTCCACATCTTGATGATCTTCAAAAACACAACGAAAGTGATCATGCCTCACAAAGATGTCAGCACTGTGAAATGAAATGTTCTTCAGTTGATGAGTTACAATCCCACTTGCAAATACATACTAAACCTACGGCGAGAATGATGAAAATAGGTTGCAAAATTTGCGGGAAAGAAGTCCCAAGTGCGGTTGAATTAATCCGCCATTTTCGCACTCATAAAGACAGTAGAAAAAGAAAAAATACCCCTACTCAGGAACGAGAAAGCTTGACCATAGATACACAGCCTGCAGCTGAATCAGTTAGAGAAAACTCAGAGAAAAATTCTTCTGACGCTTTAAAAGTAAAAGTCATAATCGAAACCTCAGTACAAAAGTCAGAAAAAACACTCCCGAAAAAACTATCTGATGACAACAAAATCAAATTGTCGGTTTATCCGTGTTCAATATGTAACAAAGCATTCAACAACGCAGACAAGCGTGCATTACATATGGTGCGTTCACATAATGACAGGGATCTTGTTGAAAAGCACAGTGCGTGTAAAACTAATGCAGAAAAGAATAGTGTTGGAAGCACTATGGTCCAACGTAGAAAAATTTACACATGCTCTGTTTGTGACAGAGGTTTCTATAAAAGAAGGACTCGAAATGATCATACACGTGAGCATGGGATAACGCAATCAAATATTTCAATGATTGCGTCACAGACGGACGTAACTCAGCTATCAGACTTCCCTAAAATCCATGAGGGTTTGCGGAATAATGGAACATTCTGTAATCCAGGAAATACCAGTCCTGTTTCAAACGATAACACAACTGCAATATTTGGGGACTCTGATCAAGACAGTTCAAGTATGGATTCAGATTATGGAAAATATGAATCGAGTTCAGATGATCATCCGGAACAGATGTCAAAGCAAGAAACGGCATTAATAAATACACAGATTCCATTACAGGAAGGATTCATTTCACGTTTTGAGTAAACCAAGGCACCAAACCTCAGACAAGGAAGGACTTGTCTTGTCAAGAGACCCTGAGAGGCATTGAATTTCCCAAATCTTTCGGTGAAAAAGACGTTTTATGTTCAAGAGTTCAGGATCCTGATGGAAAGGAGGACAGCCCTGAAAAGGTCCCCCAGGGCAGAGGGAAGTGGTTCACCAATATTGTTCATAAATGAGGATTTGAATGGTCAAGACAGGGTTCTGTAAGAAAACAAGCAAGTAATTTCGTTTGGAGCAGCATCAGGTAACAGGCAACGGAAGTATAATAGCCCAAAAAACCTGCAGGTTTTTAAAGCAATAGCGCTGCGCGTCGGTTCTAAAAATAGCCCTCTTAATAGTGCATGACTCAGACAAACAAAATTATACTGAATTGAACACGGAGAAACATACATTTTATTTCGTTGTATTTCATTTTATTTTATAAAACATTGCTTATTTTCAAAAAATGTTGTCATGTGAAACCAAACGGCAGAAATTGGACACAAGGGGATGAAAAAAATTTTTTTCTGAGGTTTGTTTGTCTGAGTTGTGACGTCACTGACGCGCAGCGCTATTGTCAATTCACGCTGGCGGTTTCTTTTATTCTTCCACACCCTAAACTGGAATAGAAGGTATCCTAAAATTGTATTCATATTTTAATCTTATTGTATAATTTGTATACACCGAATGCAAATATGGCAAACTAATCGCCTTGTGCGTAATTTAAGGCCACGTGTCATTCCCTTGAGAATACGACTATTTATTTCTAACGCTTGAAAAGACACATTAATAAATACACAAATACAAAAATGGAGTCTCAAATAATCGTTTTCTGAAGGGAATGACGCGTAATTTGAGATGGGTAAACATAACGCCCATGGTGAATTGGTCTGTTCCATACATCGTTTTACTGATGTAAAGCTTTTTATCGATTATTCAAATTTGTACTTTGAAGCCTCAATGTTTTGTCTTTGACCACTAATGAACCGACATCATTTTTAAAGTTGGAGATAATTCCTGATTCATTAATTTATCAAAACCAAGGTTTCGCAATCCAAATAGGCCTTTTGCAGCAAACAGACACGTGATGATATATAACTTCAGTAGCGAATGAATTGAGCTCACGGTCAAGTGGGGATGGGTTTACTGGAACGCAAACAAACTTTAAAATGGTTAGTATCTTGAGATTAAATGCGTGTTGTAAGGGTATAACATCATTTTGTTAAAGGTTTTATTCAAGGCCTTAGAAGTGTAATGAAATGTATTTTGAATGAATTTTTTTTTTGCGTTCCAGTTACAATCACGTGATTATTTGCTGCAAAGGGCCTATTTTTTGAATTAGTTGTAAATGCATTTTGTTGTAAATAATTGTTTAATGAATGATTTAATGAAAATCACTTTGTGTATATGCCATAAAAGTATGAAAATAAATTGTTAATAAGGAATCGATAAAAATGATGAAATGAAGAACGATCTGGATAGCAACCTATTGCCTCAAGGAAGTTTATTGAGTCCACCTTTTACATAAACGACCTCCTAGAAAGCTTAAGATGGCGCTAATGGGTTTTGTTTGAGGCGCACCTTCGCTGTTTGACCGCAGATTGCGTCGCGGCCAAAAAGCAAATTTCAAAAAAAATGTTGTGTTGGAATTCACAAGTTTAGAAAAAAATATGGACAGTGGATATGGTCGACGACAAAACAACACGAACCTAATATAAAAGGTCTAAATGGTTAAGTTTTTCAAAATTAGTTTTCGATGCCTTACAATACTTCAATGGCCGTGAAATTTTCAGGGTTAAGAACCAACAGTGTGAAAAAGCTGATACGGAAGTTAGAAAACAATTCATCGAGCAAATCTTGAGCTTTCTAATTTTTTGTAAAGATGCGTGAAATCTTGGACAGAACAAAAAAAGTGCAACTTTATCAACTAGACCTAAATTCCTATTTCCAATTTTGTTCTTTCCCGCCCCCCCCAGATGAACAGGCAAGGAATTGGCTCGAATGAGCTCGAAAAAAAGTTTTTTCCGTTAAGTAAGGTTTTTGGCCAAGTGAACAGAATGCTTGAATGTACTTTTTTTGATGCTTAAACGTTCAAGCGCGATTTATTCGAAAACGCTTCCATAGAAATCGTTTTAACTTTGTAAGATCAGAGAACTTGATCTGGATTTTATGAAACAATAAACGAGATTTCGTACAAAACTCTTTCCCCCCCCCCCCCCTAAAAATTTCATGTTTTGTGAAGAAGGCCATGCCGTCACTATAAATTATTGGTAACTCCGATCATGATCATTTTTACATCAAAAGAAACTTGAATCTATCCCTAGACTTAACAAGTTCTCTCTGCCATCGCTCAACTCCGTTTGGTTCTATGCTCAGCCTAGCTTACCCAAAACTATCTTTAAGTTTACTATTCGTTACATCAATAATTCTCTTCCCACACGTAAAAATCTTTCAATGTGGGGCATAGCACCAAATACTGAATGTTCCTTCTGCTTCAAACCCGAAAGTCTACTTGATGTCGTCGCTGGATGTCAGTTCTATCTCGATCGGTTCACCTGGAGACATAACTCAGTTCTTAACTTCCTTGCCGCCTCACTACAACCTGTTATCAATTCATCCCTCTATGCCGACATGATGGTTTCCACAGTCCTTTGTCATAACTGGTGACACACATGGCCCTGATCTAATCCTGCTGACATCATCTGGATGCCTCTATGTGCTAGAATTGACTGTTGGCTTCGAATCAAATCTCGGAAATAATGCAGAACGTAAAAAACAAAAGTACAAAAACACTGTCAAAGACTTAAAAGTAATTTCAAATCTGTTAAATTCGTAAACTTGTCTATCAGTTCTCTCAGTATTTTCTGTAATGAATGTTATAGAAATGTTTGACAACATAGGCTTCAACAAGAAACACCAAAAATACATAATTAAGAAAATGATGAATATAACCATCAGCTCAACTTACTACATCTTTTGTTGTAGGAATAAAGTCTGGAACAATCCTGATTTGATGAAATTCTAATCTTCCTTTTTCAAGTGTTTTCCTATCTTATCCCATTATATATATATATATATATATATATATATAAGTGAAATAAAGAGAAAGCCAAGACAATCAACTTGTAACTTAGATACT
>WUAP02073224.1:0-17473 GCA_015163945.2 Stichodactyla helianthus
TAATGAGCAGTACGCTACTGAGTCTGCGTACGTTGCTTACGATTACGATTACGACGCTAGTGTGAACCAGGCTTAACCAGCTTTCAGACGGATTACAATCAGTCGTCTGTTATTGAGATAAAAATTAACGTGCAGAGAGAAATGTATTCGGCCATGTGATAATGAAAAATTCAGTTGTAGAGGCAGTGTATTACAACGCAAAGCAAATGTAGTTGTATTCTAGACGTTAGATTTCCTCTAATGTGTTTTAAACTGAACGTAAACAGGTTCACCCAAATAAAACTTCTAAAATAATTTTATACACCAAAATCATCATGATGTATTGCGATATAAAACACTTGTAAAATATATAACAAAAAGGGGAAAATATACCTGACTAAGGCATCGAACGAATTATAAATAGTATGACCTTCGAGTCTGCGCCTGTGTTTTTCTTCTGTCTTTGCCATTTTCTTTTTCTTAGAATAAGTAATAGATATGTATTGTGACACTATTTTTCTTCATAAAAAGAGAGAAAACGATGAAGGTCCATACTCTTGTTTTGCTCCGGGAGAAGGCTCCAGGGTCGTTTTGCTCCTTCGTGTGTACCAAAGATTTCATGTAAAAAAGGTTTGGCGGGAGCAGAATTTTGTCCCCGGCTCACGTTCCCTGATATTAAACTGGTTAAATATCAGCGAGCATGACCACACCATGCAGCAAGCTCCTGCAGCATGCTCTCTTGTGTGTACTAGTTCAAAATGACCCGGGATCCTGCCCCTGGAGCAAAACCCTTAGTGTCTATGACATTAAATGCGCACTTTTCTCAGCTTGGTGTAGTTTAGTACAGTTGTTGCTCAAACTGTTTTCGTATGCAGTGTGTTCCCCGAATTTCGGATGATGCTATATTCCGGACATTCAATGTCTGGGTTATCGCTTTTTTTCCTGTATGTTACACAAATGCTGATCCGATATCTCAGACAAACCATTGATTTGTTCCCTGGTCCTCTACTGAGCTATGGTTCAGTGGCTTAGGAGCGTAATCAATTTTAGGCGTGGTTTAAAACGCAATGCTCTCATAACTTTAATTGCATAGCAACAACCGAATTCTCTACTTTCTTTTTACGTAATTTTTTACTCGTTCTTTGCAAGTTTTATTCTTACTAATTTCTTCCAGGAACTTTTTTAAAGTCCTACGTGTCCATGAGCAAAACATTGGATAGCTATCTCCCAACCCGGCTGTTCCTGTTGTTTACGACCAGTACAAGTATACGGAGTGTATTCTGGCATACTCATCTCGTTTACACTCAAACCAGCTCAATCGTACCCCCCCCCCCCCTAGTCTCCATTAATGATTTCTTTATTCGAATATTGAGTTGATTATTCAAACTTTAAAATCAATTTTCCAATCGTATTTTGATTGGATTCTTCAACGACTGCCATAAATAGGTAGAAAGACTCCACAGAAAGACCAGTATTAGAGCAGATTTCGTATGGTTGTGCAAAAGTCGCGGCATGGGTGATATTTTCTAGAATTTTGAAGTTCCTTGCCGCGCCTTCACCGTGTCCGCGCCGTTTGCCGTGCCGCGACTTTTTCACAGTCATACGAAATCTGCTCTATCGGTGTTCCTTACTACTCAGTATGACTGTCTTGTCGCCCAACGACCGGCCGTTTTTACACTCATTGTCATTTTTTTGTTATTTTACAATTTTCATCCTCATGCTTAATGTCTGAAGAGTTTCAGACGTGCCTTTATAAAGTGGTTTACACAACATTCTAGAAATAGCTTGAAGGCCTGACAACTCGACGTGTGGCCGCGTAAACAATTCAAATGCCAAGATGTTCAAGAGCTTTGACTGGTGGTTTTAGAGAGGTTGTGAAGGTGCGCTTAGACTAATAAATTTTATTGAGGAGTTTTACCTTGACCCAAGAGAAACTTGTTCAGCTGTATCAATAATTGACTATATTGAGCGCTAATTCTTTTAGAGTATATACAAGAAATAATAAGTGTTACCCGTTGACATATAGGTGGTATGGCCTGGCTGCTCACCGTGTAACAATATAATACACGTGTTTTCTATGCTTTGGACTAGACAACCTGACCACTCACTATCTAGTCCACCAATATTGCGTGGTGACTGGTTTAGAGTTAGGCTTTGCGTTTTTTTCTTCCAAGCATAAAATATCCCACCAAGAAAAGAAAGAAAGAAAGAAAGAAAGCAGAAGTTATTGAGACAGCATAGTTCATGCTGAGCTGCCAAGTGGTCTCAAAGGTTTAGGGGAGGTAGGGCTATGTCACATCATGCAAAGCTTATTTGTTCACTGGTACGTTTATTAAGCAACAAGTCATGACCGTTAATTCATCATGTTATGACCGACAAACAACCTGAAAAACACTGCATGCAATTTGTCCAGTAAAAGACTAACTACTGGTACGTCCCCAGTGTGGCATCCTAGTCAGATTGCCCTCGGGGTATAAAAGCAGTCAATGTTTTGTAACTATACCATGGTAAACAGGGTAAATTGGGTACACAAAGACTTTTTCATGTTTATTATTATTATTATTATTATTATTATTATTATTATTATTACTACTACTACTACTATTATAAAGTCACGTAGAAAACAAAAGCTTTTCGTGCCGTTCAGTAATAGATCCTCGAATTCATTCGCTATGTTTATCAGATCTAGATTGTCTTCATCGGCAATCTTCAGAGCTTTTAGAGTCATCTGAGCTTGAATATTCAGTCAACTTATCAACTTTTACTTTTGTTTATCATTCTCCTACAAAAACGCAAAAACTCATTAGCAGATAATCTACATTTGTATTATCGCATATTGTAGATTTTATAGAATTATTTCTTATATCTTCAACGCTATATTCGAGTCCTATTCTGATTTCCAAAGAACTATAGAATTAAGCCTTTCGTAAAATTAATTTGTTTCAAGAGGTAAATCGTAGATAAAATGACATTAGAATTACTGTAAATGCGTTGACCAAGAACTTTGCTTCACTGAAGGTCACGACTGCCTTTCCAGTCAGAGCGCGAATTATATTTAGCTCAGCTAGCAAGCTGACGAGGCTGAAACAATATGGAAGATGAACTCCCCTAGCAATTACCCCCTGGTTATAATGGTTAGCGGTTGAGATACAAATGAGAATAAATATTGTATTGACCCGATAGCCTCACATGTATGTATGATTTTTATGTATGTAGCCTATTCTTTTTTCGTTTCGAAAGCTGAAAACTGCTTTAGCGCAAACCAGTTGGGATCGTGTCCTCTTCTCCACTGTCATAGTTCTATTCCTTTTCAACTGAATATGCGACAGTCGTGTTATTTTACTTTTGCGTGGTCAGAAGACAGTATATAGGTGAGATATTGTGCTCTGGATGACAAATCCATCGACGCATGTCTTCGCTAGTGCAACTCCGATAGTTCTTTTAGGATCCATTTTCATTTGAAAACGCAAATAATTTTCTCTGTTTTCTAAAAAAATTATTTGTAGCGCAGCGTATCTGCATCGTTTTAGCCCGTCCACACGAGAACGCAAAAACGATTGATAGCGCTAGTATCCTTTACAGAGCATGCGCTACACGTCATCGTTTCTAAAAAGTTCCGGTTTCAGGCGTCCACACGAAAACATTATGCGATAAGTCGGCGAGCGTTTTTTAAAAAGTTGCGTTTTTGATGACCGTTTTCACCGGATACGTCTGGACAGGACCTCGATAGCTCCAACTAAAGGCTGAAGAAATCTTTTCATGTTTTTGTCCTAAAAAATATTTTTGTCAATTATTCGCTTTTTATTAACTTTTTCCTCGATCCACAATTCTACTTTTACAATTTCTGGTATCTTTTGTTTTCTTTACCTTAAACTAGCAGGAGAAACCACGAAACATTCCGCTTGACCTTATTAAGCAGAGTTGAAAGGAGACTACATCTTGGTTTTAATCAAGACAGTGAAAACAGATGCTTTAAATCAATGTTCTGTTAGCGAAGATATCGGCGCAATTCTTTGCAGAAATGTTCGCTAAAGTGCGATCTTACCAACACTAAAATACTCCAGTATTTGAAATGCAAGTCGATAATGGACAGGAAAAACCAATGATATGCCTTGAGAAAAAAAGCCAACTCATTGCAAATAAAATAGTTTTTGTCTATAATATTCCAGTTCTACGTGAAGGAATTACAATTAATCGTTAAGATCATAAAACCACTAAATACCACGTAGTATTGCCTCTGGCACACTTTAATACATCAAGCGATATATGAGATCCTCGATGATAAGTTCAAAGATGCTTTGTCACTGGTTGCGAAGTGAATGAAGCGGATCCCTCAGAATGAGCGGAAGAAGGAAGCTCGTTACGAGGGATTTGAGGGTTTTTTGAAAATAATTTGAGGAGTTTAGAAGATTCTGGGATTTTTTTTGGGGGGATTATTATTATAGACAGTGAATATATGACCCGAGGGGCTATGACCATATCATTACGAGTTTCCATCACTGCGGGGAAAGGAAAAAAAAAAAAAAACAAACAAAAAAAAAACCGGAAAATTTATAACCTGGAACTTTTTACAACGTTCAGAAACACACACACTTTAAATACAATAAAATAAACATTTAAATGCTATGATTTTTTTGTTTTTTGTTTTTTGTTTTTTGTTGTTGTTGTCAAAACCAAAACAGGAAGTTGTTTTATGTACACCAAAACACGCAGGATAATCTAACTGGCATCTAAATGATTTTTGCTCGTGTTGTACATATACGTGTTGTGGTCACTTGACTTTGGTATTCCGGGCTGCTAGTGTTGAAAAATCCCTTAATGAATGCATCAGGTAGTGACAGATATTACGCCGATATTACGATAGAAAAATAAATGCTGTCACACAGAGTCATTATTTTTTCTTTGTACTAAATTTTACACAAACAAGAGCTTCGAGACAAAAGCTGAAAACAATGGACTTGAAGCTAAATATATCTTTCAAATTCAAAACAGAGGTCCTAATCAAGAGGACAGCAGACTTTTAACTTTTTTTCTCGTCGCTCGACTCCATGTCGTGCAAATTTTTCCAAGATTTGGATATTCCAACTTTAATTTTTTCAACTACACTGTTGTTCAAATTATTCCAAGATTTGGATATTAGAGGCATGCTATTTTCGTAGATGAATACATTTATAAACGCAGTAAAGAGAATGTAACTGTTGTGTTTTTAAACATGTAATTCTGAATCGGACGAACTGGAATAAACAGGAAGCCTGGATAATCGCCTCAACGTTGTTTTGCACTACCAGGCGTGTTTACGTCACACGACGTCATTAATCTGGGGATCAGCGTGCGATTAGGAAGTTTTGGGGGCGCCGCAACGACTCTTTGAACCAGCGCTCGTATATAACCGACAATCCTCTTCAGGTTTCTCTCCAGAGCTGATAAACTTCCATATCGTAAGCACGGCAAGCGTAACGAGTTTATAAAAAAACTAGAAAAAATCCAAAATCAAATTATGGTGAGTAGCAGTCAGTATGCATGCGATAATTCCTTGAAAATCATTTGGGTTTTATTAAGTTATTTTCTTTATTTTTATGCTACAGGAATACCTAACACTCCCAAGTAAGCCTCTATACAGCAATTCCAGTAGTTCAGATAAACAGGGAATTAATTATGCCAAACGAATGCGAAGAGGTTCGAACCATAACATCAAAAGCTTGAGTGTTGCTGTACTCGGTAAAGATGGCGTTGGAAAGTCTGGTAAGTTGGTTTTTTCTTTTTAGAAAAGCTCTAAATATAGAAGTGCATATATTATTGCACTTTTAGCTGTGCTATTCTACCGGTTCTTTGGTGATTCCGAAGTCAAAAATGCTTAGTATCGCGAATTCCTTTAAAGAATTAATCCAAAACAACGAAATGAGTAAACGGTGATGAAATTAGTCGAATACAAAAGAATGTTTTGATAACCTTACAGAGCCCGGTTTGTGTTGCGCTCATATTTATTCACGTCAAAAAGTAGATGGAAAACACATGTGCATTTGCGATAAAAGACCATCAATACTTCTTCTCTTTACACCGCTCCGTTATGAAGTCTGAATCAATAGCTCTGATATTTGCATAAGACCGACTATAGCCATTACAGACACGCCAGCGAAGTGGTTTTTCAAAACATTTTTCTCCTTCATTGATATCTCGATTCACGGGAAATAGAACATTAAGTACTTGCGCAATATTCCATCCGTTGATGTATTCCTTAAGTAAATTTTTCTGTATTAAATTTGCAGCTGTTTCTTGGACTAAAATTGTTATTTGTCATGTATAAAAGCATGGATTCTATGAAAGTTCTAAGTCATAGGAATAAAAGGCGTGGCGACAATAGATGAGTTGCTTAAAAAGAAAAGTGGTATAAGGAATGAGAAAAACAGAATTTATAAAGAAAAAAGAAAAAAAGAAAAAATTGCGCTCAAAAAAAATTTTGGGGGGAATTATTCCAAGGCATTTTTATAATTCAGCGAACACGAAGCCATTGTGCTACCAAAAAAGGCCCCATGCGTACGAATTTACACTTATAAGAGGATAATATAATAATAAAATGTATTAAGAAAACACATTCTAGGAATTCTTATTTCCAAATTAGTAGTGAATAGGTCAACTGTGTTCATGAGGAACTGCTTCCTGTGCAGAGCCAATCCATCTTAACTTGATAATCTTCTTTTGTTGGGTTGTATACATTCTCACAAGTCCAAGGTTTTAATCTCTGCTATCCAGTTTTATTCCTTTGAACCTCCTGTTCGGGTTTACCGGCTTGATTTCACTTTGAGAACTGTGTAATTCCAGTTGACCCGTAATCCTGAAGGAGTTAGGTGCACTTTAAGACCCTTTGATGACTCTATTGATATGCGACTGTTGTCAGGTATTCACGTGAAGGAGACGCGTTCAAAACATGACCTTGAAAGACAACAAACCAGAATCGACTTGGGATATTTTGAAGTTAATTCAAGGCCAAATTCTGGTTCTTAAGTAACGTTATCTGGATTAGCTAAGCTACCAATAAGCATCAATGCTGAGTCTAACTCAAGATAGGAATTAATAGAAGGACAAATGGCTGTGTTTTCAGGTAAAATTTTGACGAGACAGCCAGAGATTGAATAAAGGGCGGTGTATTGATATCACAATGGTGACTCGATCAAAGATAAACGTGTTCAGAAATACTGCGTATTAAAAGTGATCAATGTCAAATAGAAAATCAGCTCTTCGTCAGTATTACGTCAGGATGCTTAGCTTAACGACTTATACTTCACGGTCATAACAGGTTGGCACGGGCCGCGTGTCTTACTTTGAGTTGATAACAGACCTGAAGCAAATTAAGGGACCTTTATGGCGGGTGCACTGGTGTAGAGTGGTTGGGCGCATGACATTCAAGGTATGACGCATGACATTCAAAGTAATTACAGATCCAAAACGAAAACCAAAGCGCAAAAAAAAAAAAAAATTTTACGCACGCAATAAACGTGTCAAAAATAACTACACGTGTATTTTTTCGTAATCGAATATGAGCCTTGATGAAAACTCGCGAGCTTTCAAAGGGAAAGTAAACTCAGTGGAAGAAATTTGATTATTCTAAACTAAAGCCGACGGAACTCGGTTTGGAACCCAGTGCGTAGCTTTGATATGAGCAATTTTGTAGGTACGACGATCGTCTTTATTAACTACCGGAATTCATTAAAATTGAAACTTGATAATCAATATCCGCTGTCAAAATATCTCAAGTCTCGATAACTATTTAAAATCTGTTCGTTACTTTTATGAACCAAGTATCGTTACTTATCTACACTGTGCTGATTGCGCATCTTAGTTATCCCTCTAAGTACCCCATCTAAATCCTTTTACGAACTGACTATGAGCACGATATGTTTCTCCTTACACAGGTATCCCACTTGAGTAAAAACTTAGCGTATTTTCACGGTTTCATTGCGCATGATTTTCGATTCTCCTGCAACCACAGGTAGCCCAGGACAACGATTAAAAACTAGAGCTAAAATTCAACCGAAATGTTGATCAGTATTTCGTAAGCATTGCGAAATTTATTTGTCCACTGCAGGGAGCCAATAGTAGATTTTGTTCACAAATAGTCGGCTATTGTAAAGTACTTTGTTGATATTCCAACAAAATGTGAAAGCTATTCGGATTAATAGGTCATAAAGTGATGTATATTATCACTTTATAAATACCTTAGCTTACGTCAGACCACAACTCAGGTCACGTCAGCAGAGAAACAAACAACTCAACGGAATTGATTGAAACAGGAAAAATTGAGGGTATTTTAAAATTTAAAAACGCTTTTACCTTATTCTCAAATTGCTTTCTATTTTAAGCTATCTTTGGGCTCCTGCGTTATTTTCATCTATAGTTTTATCATGACATCAGTTTTGCCTCTACAAGATTCCTGTGTTTTCCCTCCTTCACTTCGTCTTTATTTTATTATTCCACTTCCCAATTAACAAAGGACTTGATTTTTCATGTTAATTTTACAATCAATAACCATGCTTTATTAACGGTTTTTTAGACTGAACAAGACTTTTTCCCGCAAAGGTTTAAATGGTTTTAAACGTGCTGAAACCAATCTTGTCCATAGGCCATTTGCATGATGGTGTAACCAAGACCAGAATGCTTTGAGTGGCTTCTATTGTCAGTCAAATTTTACTAATTGTCTCTTTATTCCCAGAAGAGTAGAAAAATTTGAATAACAAAGCATGTTGCAAAGGATTCTGGTAGTGGTAGTAGTAGTAAATTGACACCATCATGCAAATGGCCTATTCTCTTGACCTTAGCATGTACTTGACTACTTAGTACTACTACTATTACTCACTTGACTACTTAGTAAACCTCTTGCGCATGTTTTTGGATTTTAAATACTATTTGATCTTTATTCGTAACAATAACTGTGCTCAGATCAAATTTTTCATTTTTCTTTTAGCTTTTACTGTACGAGCCCTTACAAGACGCTTTATTGGGGAATACGATTCAAAGTTCGGTAAGAAACGAAGCAAATATCTCAGATTCACGCATTTAAATAGAATCTATTTTTCTCTTCTTTGCTTAGCCTGCATACGGCCAAACCCTCGCGCCTCTAAGCAGGCTAATCTCTTCTTTACACTTACTTTTCTTTATCCATTTGACAGAATGTACATACAAGCATAACATAGACGTGGATGGTCAGTCAATGTCTGTAGAGGTGCTTGATACGGTTGGAAATGTAAGTCGAGACACTCTTACTTTAGGGGATGGAAGGCTGGGGAATTTTCAGCCGTTTCACAAACGTTCAAAATTTAACCGATAACGCTCCTTGTGAATCCCCTGCCCAGCCTTGCAGTCTCTCTTCCCCACCAAAAAACACCATTTCTATTATGCGTGTTTGGATAAAATGAAGATATAATGTAACTGGCCAATCAGAGTGCGCACTTCCAAACTTTAATCAAATCGCTTTTATAAAAAGGCATATGCTAAATATGTTTCTAGTGCCTGCATTTTTCTGAATTAATTAATGTAAGAAAGAAAATGATAACATAACATGAATATTATTGTATATCATGAATTTGATTAATCTTCTGGATCAATTTTGTTAATAGAATACGTTGGCAAGACTTGACAACACCACGACCAACGTTGAACTTTTCTTTGTCCTGTATTCATCGACCGACCGCTCATCGTTTACCGAGGCGACACGTCTCACGACATACCTCAGCGAAACGAGAAATATCGATCCCGCGTGCATAACGATTGTAGCCACCAAAAAGGACTTGAAGCATCTAAAAGAGATCGAGGAGTACGAAGGGAGATTTCTAGCGCAAGACATCGGTTGTTCCTTTAGTCAGATTTCAATATCTGAAGGCTACACGGAGACTTTGAAAACTGTGCAGGAAGCTATTCGTAAATGCATGCACCATCAGAACTTGAAGAAGAAAGGAGGGTTTTTTGACAACATGTTGAGGAGAAGATCCTGGAGCGGACAATTATAACACAAGGTTTTTATTACCAGATAATGAACAAAAATCAGTTCCTCTGATGTCTGTTAATTCAAATTCATAACACACGTCGGTCGAGCATGGATGGTTACGAGAGACATAGTGTCTGCAGGTGCACTTGACTCAAACAAAAACAAGATCATGGCGGATAGTGGCCCCGTTTCACCACGCTACACAGTAACTAAATATAATATTCTCAATAGATGTTTTTGGTCTAAGTTCAGTCTATAGCTTCACTAGTTAGTGCGCCAACCACGTGACAACTGATTCCATGGTTGCATCTCCAGTACTTTGTACATTTCTTTCGTGGTTTTTCGTTTCACATTAGGAACAGTTGAACAAGTGCTTCTGCATGTTTACATGCTTGGTGCCTGAGTACGGTATCCGAGTACGATTTTCGCTTCACTGATGTACCTGAACAGAATGTGTTTCAAATACCCGCGCCAGAACTAGGGTAAGGTTTATGTGCCCGAGTACAATGTCTCAACCTTGTACTTGAGCTCTGAAGTTAATTAAGCAATGATATCTTGAGTACTCACTGTGTCTGAACGCAGAAATATTTCATTCCGGTGCTCAGTCACTAATGCTCGCGCACCATTGCAAGTGTGAGCATTGAGAATATTTTAGTAATTGTTTTGTTGGCAGAATGTAATTATTCTCACAGACGCGCCTGAGGCCGCAAGATGAATCGTAAGATTTGAAGAAAGGAATCTCAAAGGTACTGGAAAAGAAGAAATAAGGAAAATAACAGAAAGTAAGCAATACTCAGTGTCTGAACACAGAAACTTTTTTTCCGGTGCCCAGACACTAACTGTCGTTGGGATACAAGTGTGAACATCCTCTTAATTAATCATCCATCCAACAGACAACAAAGAAAAGAATACTTTGTAAAACAAAATATCTAATAACTGTTACGATTTCAGTTAAGTTGTTAAAATAAGAATCATTTCTTTCTATTATTTATGGCATGATATTTGTAAGAAAAAAAATCGAAGATTGAACGTATACACAACTTTGCTAATACTCGGGCCGTGTAGTTCCAGACCATTTAGGGGGGCAAACGGCAGCATAAGACAAAGGCAGCCCAAGAAATGCCTTTGAGAAGCCCGTACCTACGTATGGTTTTCATAGGGAAAATTAAAAAAAGAAAATGCAAAATACAATTCTCAATCAATTTTTTGAAATTTTTCCTATCAAATCCGTACGTAGATACGGTCTTCTTAAAGGCTTTTCGTGGGCTGCCTGTGTCTTATGCTGCCGTTTGCCCCCTGAGTGGTCTGGAACTACACGGCCCGAGTATTAGCAAAGTGGTGTATTGTCATTAAATAGCTTGATTGTCAGTTTTATTATGTAAAAATAAACTTTCAGTTCCCAAGCTGTAAAACTGCTGCAATTGTAAACATTTTTTGTTGTATCACCTTTCTGGTCATATAGTTTTTCTTCTTCTTCTTCTTTTTTTACATATCATAGGTTTTTTTTTTTGACATTACGCTGTTTGTTTTCTTTTTATGATTTCCGACTAAGAACTGAAGTCTCCTTCACGTACTTTGTCCCCTGACCAGACCCTGGCCTCTCTTGCTCGAGCAAATTCAAAAGAATTATGGGTAACTCCGAGAAGAATGCATTGCCAGTTGGGAGTGAGCACAGCGGAAAACGCCATCTGCGCATAAGATAAAGCGATTTTTAAGCTTTCTCCCACTGATCAGGAGAAACGCAGGCTTTGGGAACAAATTGAGTGGTTTTTGAGCCCAACGCAGACTTCTAAGTTTTAAAGCATCATGTTTTCATTCTTGCTGCTGCCTATTAGGAAAAATGGGAAAATAATAATAAAAAAGGGAAATGTAAAATGGTTTAGAACGGGAGGACAAACCCAAGCTCACAAGCCCATTTTGTGGAACTGTATCTAGCTATTCTACAGCAGCGTCATGTTGAAGGATACTACCACTTATTGATCTCTACATTATTTTTGACATTAAAAATGGTTCACTCCGTCATTATTTCAGGTCATTCCGGTGCTTGTTTTCACTAGAAATGATAGCTTCCCTAATTGAATCAGCTAAAACAACATCTCATACATCATTGGTACATCAGGCTGACAGTCCGTGTCGTGAATTACGTGCGTGCGATGCCTTAAGTGAATCTAAAACGTAATGATATGAATCGATAAACAGCTGGCCAAGGTTAGCATTGTAGTCACTTCAAACTAATCAAGGCTTTAGTGTAAACAACTTATCTTTATCAGATAACGCAATTCTTGTCTGTCATTGTTATCTATCAAGCCTTGTAGTTCAGAAGCCCTGCTTAATGTTTAACGGTGTCACTCATTTGAATGAAAAGACAAGGAGAATCCCCCGGAGCCACGATGAAAAATTTTACCTGAAACTCGTGTGGGACGACGCTTTGAGTTGTAACGACAACCAGAACCGTGTGACATGTAGTGCCCACCTGTGAAAAGTTTTCTTGGTGAGAAACATGGCTTTACGAAAAATAGACTGACTACTCATCACTTGTGTATAGAACTGGTGTACAAAAGTTTCTCGAAGAAGAACTGCGCAGGGTAGCACGCCCGGAGGAAACGGGAACTTCTGTTTCTCAACTCTATTGTGCACGAGTTTCAGGTAGATACTTTAACGTTGTAAGAAGGAAAAGAGAGCTTACTTTTAGAAGCAATCAACTAAACACACCTTATCGGTAGCCAGCTGTTGGCCAGTCTATAACAAAGTAGCAGGTCTCATGAAAAATGACATGCTATTTTCATTTATATTCAAGTATTTTTCATTTATTATCGGTGACTAGATAGATGACATAGTGTCCTTCAGTTTTGGACATGAACGCCAGACGTCAATTGTTGTATCAATATTGATAAAGACCTTTAAGGATCTTGTATATACGAAACCAAAGATGCACGTAATAGTAATTGATCGAGTATAGAACCCATACTTAGGTCGTAAGCGGGCAGTACGGTATCTCTTGTACTAGTTAACGTAGCTTCATTGGTAGTAACAACTGCTCGAACCTTAGCTCTTCATGGTATGCACATTGGTACAAACATTTTGGTCCATCTGTAAGTATCTTTGATTCATTGTCAGTTAAATACACCATTGAGTTAGGTATTAACCTTTAAGGTTCCTGCAGAGAGTGTTCAGTATTTCGTTGCGTTCAGTACTTGAATGGGTACGAAGGGAATTAAAGAAGTTTTTGTTGGGATATTTTCTCAGCCATAGCTCAAGAGCGCGTTAATTTGGCACTGAAATCCCGTGTGTTGGACATTTAGGAATATTCTTGACCATTACAAGGCCTATATGAATCTACATCTGAATTACTAATCAGTAGCAAATTTACTCCACGCAATTACAACAGAAATCAGGTTACATTGTCACTCAAACCTAAAATATTATCTCTTTCCTTGAGCTAGGCTCGTAGCCAGAGTTCTTTGCATATGTTTTTAGTATCTGTAGCTAGGGTGGCCATGTTTTTGCGTAACATGCGACTACACCCAGAAATTCCTACGAATCGAACGGTACCAAGACTCACCAACTCAGCGCTAACAGCGAGGTGACTTGAGCTTAGGTTAAAGATTGCAAGGTTTATAATAGGATCAAACACTAACTAAGACTGAATTTCAGGAGAAGAACACGGAGAGCGTGGTATCAATGGAAAAAGTGTTGAAAAATAACTGCTTAAAAAGATCAGCAAATAAAGCGAGTATTGTCTAACAAATCACCTTTAACCTCTAACCTTCCAAATGACCAGCTATCATGGTCCGACACGTTTCTTCAGCAGGCGTACAGCACGCAGATTTGGATGGACTTTGGCCGATAGGCTTTAGAATAGGGCCAATAGATGCCAAGAGCTAGCTGCTTATTTCTGTTATCCTACAACAATGACCATGTTAATCTTTGTTAAATCTAGAAATTCGTTTTTTCTATTTAAAATCTTATTTTGCGCAATGTTGGTTAGTTATAATAGATATTGATGTCAGTAAAACTTGATGATGATCAATGATGATGATGGCGCGCGAGAGAGTGCTATCCAATAATGGCGATATTTGACGACTACTAAAAAAATAATTTTCAGCGCCATTTTCTCCAAACACGTCTCACATTCCTGATTCCATCGACAATTAAAAAAGCAAATGGATTCGATTCTTTTTCATGCCATGGGTTAATGGTCCGATGGTGAACTATAATCCCATACCACACCATTAACCAACGGAAGCCTGTATAGATATCTGTGAAAGCAAATCAGAGTTGATGATCTAAGTGGTTTACAAAAATATCATAGTAAGTGCACTTAGACGTTTTTCAGCAGTCTAGCGATATAATGAGTACGAATGAAAGGAAGAGACAGAGACAAACTGTTTGACTTTGAGCTGAGCAAAGTGTTTAAAATTGAGGTTTATACTGAAAAATGCCGAAAAATGATGTAGTAGTTTTGGTGGGCAGTACAAAATGGAGAAAAAGCTGCATTGAAATGCAAAAAAGGAATGAAATTTTAGTTTTAAAAAAGAACTCTGGAATAGTGACAGAGCCGGGTATTCTGGAACATGTTCGACCCATTCAGTCTGACAATAACGGGATTTTGAAAAGCTGGGAGAAGAAAAGGGAGGAAAGAAAAAGGAAAGGAAAGGAAAAAGAAAAGAAAGGGATGAGAATAGAAGAAAAAGATAGGACGGGAAGAATTGGAGAGGAAGATGTTGTTTGTTATCTCTTGCAAACTCCGCCATCGCCATCATATGAAAATTTTGTTTCTAAGAAATTACTAAAAGAATGGCAATGTGTGAATGTGGTTCAGTCTTCATAACAAATAGTTTGAAAACCAAATCACGATGTGTTTTTCTCGTGTGGTCACGAAGGGCTCATTTAGCGTGATTTAGTAATATAAACGCAACTGAAACGTAATCATATGACTCATTTCTCCTTTGCGCGTCACCGTGGTGAGCACGCATTTTGATTACCTCTTTCGCTTGATTTATGTACGTTGAACGTTAGCTGCGCTAGACAAACCACCACAAAGGGCAAAAAAGTCTTTTCCTTATAGTAAAAAATGGTTGTCATAAATGTCACTGAAGTTAATTTTGAGAGATGGCGCAATAGAACGACATAAATAAACTCAAAAAAAAATTGAAACAAGACGAACAAAAATAAATGTAGATCCTATTAGTTTTGGTAGCTGCGTCCGAATGGACTTCAAAAGTCAGAGTTTTTATTGCGCAGCATGAATTGATATAGTTTTTTTCTCACAATGTATGATAATTTTTTAAGGGATGAAAAGATGAAAGCCGATGAAAGCCTCCCTAGGCATAACCAATGCGAAGCTCGGTGCGTAACTTTGTTTATTTAGGAACAAAGTCGCCAGCTGCGAAATCGATACTTCAAATGTCATTCCACCAGATAAAAAGATACAAGAATAAAACTAGTGTTTAATATAAAAGTGATCACTTTAGAGCAGCTAATAGACAGGCGTTGTTATGGCAACTGAAACATTTGGCACGAATAAAAATGAGGATAGGTATTTCAGAATGAAATCTTTTGAGCAAAATTACTTTTCGATGAAAATAAATTCAAAGACTTTAAGGATTTAGTTTAGTTGTCTCTCGTAATGCAGGCCCGATCCCTTCGGCATTTTAATTTCTTTCTAATAGCCTGGAGTGTCAAAAATCCTCTGAATCGTGTTTGTTTTGCACTTTTGCTTGAGGACGCTGAGTGGTTGGTGTCTAGGGTGTATTTAAATCAACCAAAGCTGTTTATCTTTGAAGCATTATTTACGACCTCCAATCAAGGCTACGGAAATATTGACATAAAAACACAAAGGCTAGCATCTCAGGCCATTCACTGGTTCCTCTCTCTTTAGTGATAAAAGAAAGCGAATACACTGGGATAAAACCGAGATAAAAAGCTGATTACATGCGACTAGTATTAGAAGTACTAGAACCTGACAAGAGGCATGAGACGAAGAAGAGTCGGAACCAACCAGCAACAACAACTTAAAGAAATTCGAGCGGTTGTCTTGGGACAAGATGGAGTTGGAAAATCAGGTACGTGACACTCATCCACTAAGACTAAACGCTAGAAATTCAGAATCCCAAATTCTTGTGAATGTTTCTCAAAGTTAGAGTAGAACTAACAAGATTAATTGATTCGGCAATTAATTGATTGTATTGTATTGGTTCGATTCCACAAATTGGGCGAAACTGAGTAGGAAGTAGTCGGATTAATTGGCACACAATTGTGAAAGACAAACGATGCATAGTATTGTTAAAGAGAGAAGATGTTCGATTCAGCTCACACAGAAGGTCATTTCGACTTCACTTTTATGTCATCGATGTGTAAATGTTTGGAGAAAGGAGCCGACAGTTCTGACGATCATTTTGTCAGTCGCTTCTTTCGACAAAAATCCAGATTTCGAGTTTTTCTTAAAACGCGGGAAAAAGCCTCAAAAAGTTGATTGTAGAAGGAAAGAAATTCTAAACGAAAATGTGGCATCGTAGGTTTGTAAGTCCTGGTCGGTGCGAACGAAAATCATTCATCACAAGACCATCAGAGTTCCTACTGAATTAACACAACATGCTTTTTCTCCAAACACATTTCTATCATTTTTCTAAATTTGAAATGTTGACATTAGGACTAAGCACAGAGAAAATTCGACAAACTTAGCGCAACGTAAACAGAAAATAGCACGAGCAACTAGTTTTAGAAATAACAAAAAACAAATTGGAAAAAACAAATTGTTGGATTAAAATTGTTTATCAAAGATACGAAAATCTCATTGTCTTAAAAAGTACCGGAGTCACGCTCCACCAAGTGAAGCAGATGTTGATAGGACTGGTAGTAGACTATCATTGTAATATATAAGTCTGTGCTAAATTGATAATAGATCAAATACAGCCGGAAAAATGTAATAACACGTGAACAAATTACGGATATAAAGACAACTAAGCTCAAGATAAATCCCTTGGATTAAAGTACGCGTTATGTTTGATTAATCATTCGCTTTAAGATGGATTTATTTTTAGCCATACTTAAGGCTTGCTTAACAACCAGGCTAAAAAGAAATTGAAAAGATAACTGTAAACTCATTGTTGAGATTTGTTCACCATTTTGGGGGTGCGGCATACGTTTTTATTGATTTCCAAATTTGCCCATTTTCGTAGATTTTACTTCTCTTTTAAAATTGTGTAAATGGGATAACAAGAGGAGCTTTGCTCAAGCACTGCGTAATTTTTTAATCCAGAGCCTAAGCATTCGTGCTCTTACTGCGCAAGGCTTTGATGGCAATTCCACGGTTAATTCGCACATCGCTATAGTCCGCGTTAAGTCATGACTTCTTAACTTAAACTCAAATGCAATATGCTTTACTTCCCGAAATGTTGATCCTCGAAATCTAGATTTTTTCTTCTATTTCAATTACTTTATTAATTTGGGACCATACATCCAGACTCGATTGCTGAAGCGTCGTATGGCAGGGCGAAACCATTTACGGGTCAG
>WUAP02073335.1:0-33986 GCA_015163945.2 Stichodactyla helianthus
GTGTCAGTTTAACGTACAAAATCCCGTGCATAAAAGTATGCGAATACATTAAAAGTGGTCATACTTTTGCGCGTCGCCCTGTAAGAAATGTAATGGGAGAGGATACCTGCTCTAATTTTGGGTATGGTATCCACTACGAATCTCATCATTCATTAACAAATAGATCAGCTTCAACTGCGCTCTGTTCAGGTGTAGAAGCACGCAGGAACTAATGGATAAACACGGAAAAGAGTGTTTTATCCGATATCCAAACACCGAAAAGTGGGTTGAAAAAACGAGGCGCAGCTTCTCAAACCATGAATAATTATTCATAGGAGAAAGTCATAGCAAACGTTGGTGAAGTTTTATGCTAATTAGGATCACATATCGAAACCACCGTCAAAATAGTGATTTACTTGGTTTTCTCTTCATTAATTATTCATGTGTTTGAGAAGTAATAGTTCAAAAACGGGTACGAGTGTTTCATCAGGGGTTTCAAACACCGAGAAACAGATGAAAGCATGAGACCGTGACTTCAAAGGCGTAAGAGAGAGTATTGTGATTACTGATCCTCGCATTTCCAAGAGAGTAACTTTAGAATTATCTTGTGATAAAACCCTTTATGCAGCCTTTAGAGGTATTGAATATTGTTCAATTTGTTGTACATTTGATAAATAAATTCGATTTCTTCATTCTGATTTATTTATCGAGTGTAATATTGACACTTCCATTTCTAATATTGTTTGTTTGGTTATTGTTCGTTCGTACGGTGTTTATTTAGGAATGAGGTCATCGATTGCACGGCCTCGCTCCAGCCTCATCTCCATTTCAACCAGTAGGTTCACGCCGTCTATGACTCTCTGTACCAGTTGAACCTAATGAAAGAAATACCTTGGTTAAAACTGAATGCAGTTGACGATGAAGATGGAGACAAACGATGTACCATTGTGTATCCCATTCTACCATCTCTCCTTCCTTCCTTCATCCATCCATTCATCTTTTCTCCCATCCTTTTCTTCCCCCTTCCTTGCATCCTCACTTTGCTTGTTTCAGAGGCGGATTTAGGGGTGGTGACGGGGATGACTATTCACCCCCCTTTTTTGCCAGTAAAATCTACTTTTTTAATCAGATTTGATTTCAGAATTTTAGAAATATATATATTTTAAATGTTTTCATTTTTTTTAATATTCCGATGTTTTTAAGTTGTCTCATTTAAGATGTCTCATCACGAATCACATGGAACCCCTTCCACATCGTACATAGTGAACAGTAACACTCTAAGATTTCAGTCACCCGCGTTTCAAAAATCCTGGATCCGCCTTTGTGTTTCTTTCATATTTTCGTATTCCTCATATTTCGAAATACCTTTTAGATCTTCCATACACAGTGCTTGTCTTACTCCACTGAGTGAGGCGCGTAGGGGAGAGGCAGATACTATTCTCAGTGTAGTTAGTTACCTACCTCAGAGAATCCCAATCGATCGGTGTTGGAGATATCAAAGACTCCACCTTCCGCCGCTGTGTCTACTCCACCTGACAATACGATCACACCAGACACGCCCGTCACTTTTATCGAAACTCAAAAAACCAACAAAATAAAAAGTATTTCTGTTAGTCCTACCTGTTCCACGCTTCTGTAAACGAAGGATGTCGAGTATCTTTGGAAAATCCTTGTGCTGAAACAATAGTAATATTTTTGTATTGTAATATCAAGTGTCAACAAGTCGCAAAAACGTTAACGCTATCAAAGCCGGTAGATATTTGCCTCAGGATAACATAATGTGAAACGAAGATTCATTCTAGTTGGTTAAATTTATATCCTCGAGTTTAGATGTTTGGTATCTTTCTTTTCCAAATGCGGCAAAATTTTGACGCGTATCATGCACGCGTATCGTGCACGCGTTCGTATATAGCTGGTTTTTCAAAATCCAAAAGTATCTCTTAAAGCAAGTTCCAAAAGATGTCCACCCTTCCCTGATCTTGTGCGCTTGTTCGCACGTCTAGCTATTGTATACTTCTCACTTTTCCAAGAAGAGGAAGTTTAACATGTACTCCTGCCCTTAGTCCTGTGCCGAGATTGCTAGGGCATGTCAAGATGTATCCAAGGTGATCGTTCCACATATATTCGCGATTCTTTTTCTTCATCAGTTGTTCGACCTTTAAAATGAAATAAATCTCTTTATTTAAGTGCCTAGTCGTTCTAGCGCTTTCGCACTAATTGGGGGCACTATCACTCACACACACTACCACTACATTAACCTGTTTTATGTATACACCACTCAGCTCACATGTTGATTTTTACGGAGGGAGGAAAACCGGAGAACCTGGAGAAAAACCCTCATGGCAAGGGAGAGAACAACACATCTAACAAACTCTACTCACATGTGGTATCTGCAGGGCTCGAACCAGTGACCCGACCCGTTGGATCACAGTGGTGAGTGGCGAACGTTTTACCGCTACGCCACCCATGCCACCAAAAAATATTTCATTAAGGGTATTGATTCCGAGTTATCGGCGCTTTCAGACTATTAATTTTCAAAGTTATATTTACTTCATTAATTCCGTTACAGAATCGTTCAAATACAGCTCTCATGTTACCACCCTTCTGCATGGAGATCAAACGCGTGTGATCTTCCTCGTTGACCCACACAAGGAAGTTCTTGTTCTTGTTATGCCAGATCCCGCGCGCATCGGGCCAGTCCCGCGCCATTCCCGCACAGGTCAAAAGAGGGGAAACAGGTTTGTCGAAGAGAAAGTGGTCCTTGATTAGCTGTTCTTGATCTTCGGCTGACATGTTGGATAGAGGGTAATATGTACCAGAAAGATCACCTATAAAAAACGTCAGTCAATGAGATTTTACTGTTCCAATCAACGTTCAGCAAAGTTCATTTGTTGCACCTTGCTCTCAGGCGGAAATGTAACTGTATTCGGCTTTCCAACCCATAATATTTGCTGTGCCTGTCAATTAGCTGTCACTATATTTCCTCTCATCGAATCGTATTCGTCGAATAACATACTTTAGAAGGCGGGAAGAACTTTGAAGTTTGAATCGCGATAGAACGGGGCCACTGCATGTTCACAGGTAGACCGCGCACAGATAGCCTGCGTTGCATCCGAACAAACTGTTTATTCAACGAGCACGCTACGCACAGACAACTTCTACTTTTTCTGCAGGCTACTACGAATTCTTGCATATGTTCTGTTCTCATGACCAAAGGCCATACGAGCCGGAATATCATTGCTTTGAAGCAATTACGCTTGTTTTTGACTGTTTCGAGTTTTTGAACGAGATAATTTTCAAGGCAGAAATCTCGGATTAAATTGTATTTCTTGGAGAACATTATCTTTTATGCGCAGATGCGCGCAGCTCCTTCGGAGTCTGGGCACCAAATATTTATGCGGAAACTAAAAGTGCAAATCACCTACAAATAATGACACTGCGTACCTTTAGTTCGCGAAAAGGGATGCGAGTAAATTACCGTAAACTTTCAGTTCATTTGACACAGTTGACAACATGTTTTACCTTTGAGTTCTGAGAGAGCGTCTATCACGATCTCTTCCACAGCTCTTCTCTCTGCGCGTGTACAGTGCGGAGGAAGACTGAAGCCCCTGATAGATCTTCCCGTCCGGCAACGCGATGACAACACATATCGCTCATCAAAGTTCCCACCGCGTATTTTACTGGGATCCAGATCTGTTATGTGTTTGTCTGTTCTCTTGTATCCATTGTGACGCTCTTCGATGACAGGATCAAAAAGTTCTGAGAAGACTTCATATGATTCTTCGTCACCTGCTACCAGGCCTACTGTACTGATGAACGGGTGACCTGGGTTATCAACACCTTGAAAAGGAAATGAAATATAGCAAACAGCATTAGGTATCATCATCATGTATCATCATCATCATCATGTATCATCATGTATCATCACCATGTTTCATCATTATCATGTATTATCATGTATCATCATCATGTATCATCATCATCATGTATCATCATGTATCATCATCATGTATCATCATCATGTATCTTCATAATTCGTCGTCATCACTATCATTTGTATTATTTTTAAGACAGAAATTCCTGGCTGAATATGAACGCCGTATTAACTAATTTAATCCAGCTTAAGTTAACAATCCCTTCACCATACAGTGCCTTTTTATATCGTCTGTAGAATTAATCAGTGAGCTTTGTAAGTCAGTCCCACGAACCTGTCTGTATAGCTTGGTCCACCGTGAAGCCGTTAGGCGTCGCCTTGTCCTTTAATTTGGCGTATAACCGTGGAGTGAGATGATTGGCCATGCAGTTATTATGCTTTCTAAGATCAGGGTAATCATCCATGGCGTGGAATTGTCGATGTGAGCCATAGTTAACCGCTAACCTTGTGCCGCCTGAAAACAGTTTGACCGCAGCGTATGCACTCACACCCAGGCCAATGGCTGACACGATAAACACGCGCTTATTACTCAAAACTTTGAGCATATTTATCCTAGTTTACGAGTTCTTTGGGATAAAAGAGCAAAGACTGAGGCAGAGGGGAAAAAATGCGTTTGATGACGTTAGCGTTCCATTCAATCGATAATTGATTTATTAATTAGTTATTAATTGATCTGCGCGCGAGACTTTTTACGTATTTTTTTATTACGAAGCTAAATTTATCTCGATTGTTTTTCTATTTTCGTTGAACGTCTATCTAAACCCAGAAAGATTCAAAAAATCTAATTTATTTCATCGCAGAATGCGTAACTGGATATAAAGTATCAGGTTGAACTAGATACAGGTAACCCAAATAATCTGCGAAATTTGTCGACGCACTGTTAAACTCAAATTGTTTAGTTATGGTTAGAATCATCATCATCATATATCATCATCAACATCACTGTCAATCATCATGTATCATGTGTCAACATCACGTATCATCATCATCATCATCACTATCATCAGTCCTTGTAAATTGTATAAATATAGTATTTATTATAAATATTTCTTGATACAAAACTACACATTACTGTCAAAACAAAACAACGATTACATTACTGCTAATTACACTGCAGTCGCAAAGCCAACTTAACCATCCTGGCTTCGTTTACATTATCTACAACTGGGAATAACAAGGAAAACAACTATTTACAATAGAATGATTACGATGACACGATCTCTACGTTGCATTATTAGTATAGACAAATGTTCGACAAACTATGGAACCTTGCGCACAGTACTAGAGAGTTAGCTTTTTGTTTTTAAGCAGATTTCTCCAGCCGCTATGCGATATGCACAAGTTTTTTAAGTAGTTAAAGAGTATCTGCTATCTGTTAAGCAAAGCCGACTTCAGTTAGTTCTAAAGGTTGCCTACGCATCTCGACTTGACAGGCCGCAAATTTGAAAAAGCCAAGTTCTCAGATATTACGCAATAAATTTTCTATTTAGAGAGAAGAATAATCTATTGGGAAAAGTTAGTTGCTTTCAGATGAGAGCGCAACCTTTAGAAAAAGGTGTATCACGACGATTGCTTTTAGAAAGGGAAAATCACGTCAGGCACCTTTCTCAATTGCCTTTCTTTGTCATTCATTTTCACAATCATCGTCAGTTTTCTCACTTTTTATATTTCACTTTTTTTCATTTCAAATTAGGAGTGCCTTCTCCCAGTGCTTTTCTTTTATCTTTTCTCTTCTTGTTTTTCCTTCTATTCTTCCCGTTCTTGCCGCGCGAACTGCTCGTCTTCACGATTGATGATCTGCCGTACGTGCCAACTTCTTTGACTTCTTTGCATATGTGTTTGTCGACCGTTCGTCGGCATTTCTGACACTTCACGTGACAACACCAGTGAAACCTACAGGAGCACTTGTATTCCTCTTCGACTTGAATGGTATTGAAACCCTTGCCGCAACAGAGCACCTTACAACCACCGATACCAGTTGAAGACTTATTGCACTCCCGACCAGACGTGCCCAGAGAACCCGTCTTGGGATTGCTATCGCAGTAATCTGGAGACTCCTCTAAGTATACAAGATCATCCCGTGATGGTCGACGGTAGCTGATGTCAGCGTGCGTTAGTGAAGTACCGCTTTGATCCACAGTTACTCTTTGGGATGTCGTGTATTTGTGTTTTAAGTGCTCGCCGACGATGCGGAAGGGTGGAAGAGATTTCCAGCAGGTACGGACTGAACACGAACCTGATACGCCATGACATTTGCAGTCTAGGAGCATGTTGGTCTTCACTGCCTGTGGAAAGTGATAATGGAATAGGATGAATGGAATGGAAGGATTAGAAGAGAAATGGAAAGAAGGACGGATGAATTATTTAGAGCAGATTTCATATGAGTGTGGAAGCTCGCGGCACGATCGGCGTTGTAACCGTGCCTTGCAGCGACCGTGATGTTTTCTAGAATTTTGACGTACCTTGCCGCGCGCCTTGACCGTGTCACGACAATGTTCGTGCCGCAAGCTTTTCAGTCATAAATCTGTTCTAAGGTATAAATGAATGAATGAACGGATGAAACGTGGGATGAGAGAATGCCTGGAAGGATGACAGGACGAGTAGATTCGTGGATGAGAAAACGGGTGGATGGATGGAAAAATGAAATTATGAATGAATGTTTAAAAAGCTGCTCGAATCAGCGGGTAAAGTCCCCTAGTAAACACTTCATAACTCTCCCATTTTAAATATTTCAGGGAAATACAACGTTGATGGAACTATTTCCATATCGATGTACCCCATCAAGTGTCTTAAGAACCAAACGAAAATGACACTCAAGATAGGGGTTAGATGGTCCGAAACGAGACGACACTAGAAGCCCATTACAAAACTTGTAAGTAATTTCTAGAATGATTGAAAATTAAATCAGAATGAGGATTTTAAAACCATATACCTGATTGCAGCGCTCTTGTGAAACTCTGAAGTTTACACCGTAATAACTTAAGGCTAATGATAAACAAATCCATTGGATTCTGAGCGAATATTAAACAGATATATATCCTGCTCTATTGAAATTATTCGGGAAATCTTTTGTTGTCACCTAACCACAACGTATATTGAGATACTTCAATTGATAAGACGTGCCGATACTAGCTCGGATACCACAAACACAAAGAGCAATCTCGACTCTAAGTGCTCATTTATTTACTTATCAAACAAGTTAGTGATACGAGACAATTTTAATGTACTTGGATATCCATTAATCACGACTTAGTACTTCAGTATTCAGACTTTTTCCGTTGTGTCTATGAGTCATTTTTTAAGTTATTTTTACTATATGTAGTCAAATATTTAGTATTAACCACATAAGTAATAGTTGCCTTTTAGATTAAGTGGCACACTTCTTGGAGTTAAATACGCGTATTTGAAGTTATTTTAAACTATTCAAAACAGCTTAAATAAGTAGTACATCATACTTTATACTCGGAGACTTAGAAGTGAGTAATAAATATCTTCAAATCTACATTATCTGTTTACCGAAGAAGTTAGTGTAGTCTGATGGAATATGTTATTGAGTTTGGAAGGTATTTGTGATACCAACGCCAACGAAACGAATCTTCGATTGCCTTTTCTCTGACGACCTAGCTACTTTAATGAACTAACTAGTTCTGATCTTAGACGATGTTGACGGTTGAAGTAAACTCTCATTATATTGACGTCAAATCTACTTGCAGCGCTATTAGGTCGTGTAGGTATTTAGTACAGTCTTTCTTGTTCTAAGAAAGAAGACCATTTTCGTAGAGTAAAGAAGATTTCAAGGCTAGAAAACAAGAACTTTATCGTCGATAAAGAGCGAAACTATACTTCAAGCAGGGATTTAATAGATTCTGAAAAGAGTTTTCTGGCTGGTTAATAGTTAGTTCTTTATATAAATTCGTCTTTTTGACAAGTTAAATTCCAGCGATGTGTTGTGAATCAAGATATTCGGTTCAACAGTCTGGTCTCGAAGGCATATATTAGTAACATTACTCATGATTGTAAACTGCGTGGCAGCAATATGTGCGCCGTAATAGCAGTCTGTAAAAGTCCTCCAAAAAATATCATGTAAAACTGACACGTATGCTGTCAGTTCCTGTTGTTCCCTCATGATGAGGGGAGACCATTATTTATTATTATTATTATATTGGAATTATATTGTTCTTATTAATCTTGTCATTCTAACGTTTGAACCTATTGATCAATCGGAAGCATATCAGCTTCCTAAGGTGTGGAGGACGTGTTAAAGTTATTGACATGCTTAATTCCTTTTCAACTTGTTTAGATTTGAATCTTGCTGTTTGTAAAGCAATTTATTAGAATGATCCAATTTTCCTTTTCTAGCGCTCCGTAACTCGTGACTAAAATTAAATCGTATGAAAACAGCGTAAGTTCCTTTTTGGGATGCGTATTCTTGGCTGCCATTAAACTCAATTTATATCGCCTAAGGCGCGTTAGTCAATCATACCTAAAATCCCTTGTTAAACTGTCTATCAAGTTATCATTCTACGTAAATTCTCGTTTCCATTGTAGTCAAGGATCAAGTAAAACAAAGACCGCTCGAAGCTTGGAATGCCATTCCCTTCACTCTCAATACAGTCGTCAATCATCCATGTCTTATAGATTTCAAGTCGTGACAACTTTGAAGTGATTTTGAATCACACCAGCGATGATCTAGAGTTGGGGCTCCTAGTTTAGAAGTTTGTTTGAATTCTTCGCACTGATAACTACTGTAGCGGTTCGGTATTTGCAACGAGAAAATGGTCCCCACCAGCTCACTTTTTGTTGACCCAAAACGCAACAAAGACAGGCTAAAAGCTTTACTACTCAACTGATTTTAGTCGCTTTTGTCAGGATGACTATTGGTACAAGAATTAAGATTCCAACTCACCCTTCTTCCCACATAGTTGTTGTGTAAGTTCATCAAGGCTCGGGCATCGCGTTCAACTTCTCTGGAATCCACAAATGCCTTCGCGAAGTTCAAACCGTACATGATGTTGTCACTACAGCCTCCCCATTCAAAGCCTTTTCGACTCCTACCCCTGCGAGTATCACAAGAGCATTCCTTTAGTTCTCCCAGGCTGCAAGAACGAGTTACTTCATGGACGACTCCTGCCGTGGAAATAGAGTAGACGAAAGCAGTTTCTCTGCTCGCTAGTGGAAATAAAGAAAATCATTAACTTTTAGAATGAAAACTTCTTTTTCATTTGTCCTCGTATTGATTCTTTCCGTTTTCTGCTGTTGGAAAGAAACATCTTCAAAGTCTTGTAAAATGGAAAGCCATGAATAAAATTGAAATAAAGACACAGTTGTCTGTGGATAGAGTTGCCGAAAACGCGTGTTAAGTGGCCAATTTTTCAACCCGTTTGCCAATACTTTATCGAACGCACAAGAACAACTTCTGCCTGTTCAGCCGAGTAATTACAAAGTAACTTACTCAGTTTCAGAAATTAATTAAAAACAAAATCAAGAACTCAACGAATATTATTAAATTAATTAAGACACCCCGCAAAATAAAGTAAGAATTCAAAAGCAATTTTATGAAGTGACAAACAATTTACCACTAACAAACCCACGTGTGGTGTGAGTATAAGTCTTCTTGAAACCGTCTTCTTACCTCGTCTCATAACTTTGCCGAAAAGCGAAGCATCGCGTTCCACTGTTGAACAGTTCCACCGTTGATAAAGAAACTGATATTGACACTCTTCAATGCCCAGTTTTGCACCCTTGCCTACACTGACCATCACATCAGGATTCTCGCGACAAAGTTGTCTTTGGATGCTCACCAGCCCCGCAATACTACTGCACATTACTTTTGCTCCAAGCGCATAGACTTGGGACATAAACCTGTAAAAAAGTATATAAAAAAGAAACAGTTTTTTGTGAACCTAATAGCATTCTCGTTTGATATTCGTATCAATGTACTTTTTGAAACCAGAGCTTCGTGTGCAACAAATACCACGCAAATTTTGGAGCGTCGAGATTTGATTATTTCAGTTTTGTGGACTTGATGGAGCGATTCATAGCTTTAGCTGAACAAGATTACAGTTTGATAACTCACCACCAATGAGAAGAACTTTGATGCAGTAGAGAAAGAAAAACTAGAGCAGTTAACACAAAATGTAGTCGTTGCATGTTAGTTCGCTGTATGTTTAGCCAGCTAACAAGTGTTCTGTAATGTTGATCAATCTATAGAAAGTGAGCTATTGAATAGTAAGGCAAGACGGCACGATAATGATTGGCTAACGCACTTGAGCAATAGAGCGGCCAGTAGTGAAGTCATTTCCTTGTGTCTGATTGGCTTTTAACTCAAAAGACTAGTACCAGAATAAAAGAGATCTTTTTTCACTGGTTAAGTACACTTCTGCTGAGGTGTGAAGAATTGTTTATCCAAACAAACTTATTTACTGGAACAATGTAGAATATCATCATCAAAAACTGCGCGAAATTTCATAAGACAAACCCGAAAAGCTCGTCACCCCAAGACGACTACATTCAAACCTGCCAAGAAATTTTTAGTGCCCATGATCGTGCAGTTGTTGGAACTCAAAACGAATATAAATATTTGTAATTCATTGTGTGTACAGTGCTACATGATCCAATAAACAAACAGCGTGCCTTTACAATTGTTTTGTTTGTAATAACTATTAAGACTTGCTTCGTTTGTCAAGAGTTTTATTAGTATCAATTAGATATATTTAGATGTCAAAATCGTTTTAGGCAGGGAAGTTTAGAGAGTTGTACACTTTTGGTCAAGAACATGCTAGCGTCTCGGAAGGAAAAGTTTGGATTTTGATGATTCTGCTTTGAAGGATCTATTAACCGGTAATAAAAGAAAAGCCACAGTAAATAGACCGCTTCTCTCAGATCATTTAGAACAAAGAGAGCGGCGGCTTCTGATCAATTAGCCGTCTTTTTCGGGATTGACTCAAACTTCGAAACAACTCCCAATTCCCTTGACCGTTTAGCGCTACCTCTATACCATTAATTCCTACACAAGCGGCAAAACCTAACACGGCCTTACAAGACCAAGCGTATTAGACAACAACAATGGCGGCTAGTGAGAGAGTGACAGCTCTCTTGTTGCTTTTTGTGTGATGTTTAATGAGTTGAAATTACAGTTGAAAATCCGTGAACCAACTCTCCTCAAAGTCCAAATATTTGTTTTAGCTTTTGTTTGCGAATTATTTCCTCAAATAGATGGATTAATTACCAAGCTAGACGGCTAATTAGCTCGAGTCACCGCAATGTCTCTTCAAAGTTCTCTTCGATGCTACCGAAATAATTCGTCCTCTCACGAAATATGGTGGAAGCGGTTTTCCTACTAACTATGGTTTTCTTTTTTTTTTTTTTCTTTTTTTTTTTTTTTTTTCGATCCATCAAAACAAAAGTAAACTCATTTTGAGTTTCTTTTTTTTTTATTTATTCCATAATAGTAAGCTATGTTTTTGGAAGTTTTTGTCGTATTTTCTTCTTCTTCGAAATTGGTATCAGTGCTGTCCCGTGACGAAGAAAAACTAATAGACTTCTTTTTTATGGTAAATTCATATTCTAGAAGAATTGTTACCACGTTCATAAGTAACACTGAATTAACGAAAGTAAAGAACAACTTACAAATTATGTGGGTTTTCATAAATTTGTGCACTTGAAAGGTTTTCATTTGCAATCGTAATATTAGGCGTAGGTTTTGCGCGAAAAACGTCTCTTATGAAACGTGTGGAGCACCCGCTGTCTTTTCGTTAACACAGTTACAACCTTCATCAGCTAAAACAAATAAACAAACAACGTGATTATATATATCCACGTTTCCTGACGGATTAGCGGGGAATTAATTTATCCAATCCCGTTAAAATTTGCAATAAAACGTAAACAAACCCAATAATGGCGGACACTGAGCAGGACGCTTTTTCCAACAAACTTTGTTTCTTTAAATTCTATGTCTTATCTTATCTTATCCGTTGTGAAAAGGGAATATTTCTTTGGTGTTTTTTAGATTGTCAATAACGAATTCAATATGCCTGTTTTATGGGATAAAATAATTACAAGACATTCACTCAGTCCTGTTTGCCACGCTGTCCAGACGGATCCAGACGGCTGAAACTCTCTGTTGGTAGTCTTTCACTGCCGTTTAAATGCAGTCCCTTGCGACAACGAAAACACTATAACTTAGGCGGCATGGAGTTTCTACATTCACCATTAAAATGGCTTGAAGTTTTATATAATCTGTGATTTTGCGAACCTAACGAAGCGCTTGGGGGTAAAAAAAAGAGCGCTTTATTTCAATGCTTTGTTTGCGAACTCTTTTCTTCTCCATACAGTAGGCGTTTTAGAAGACTCTAGAAGGCTGACACATCGAGTAATTGGGGTTGTATTTTCGGCAATTATCAAGTGGCTTCAATTCTTGGAGCAAGTAGTCACTTATGGTTGTGATTTTAACTTAATTGATCAAAAAATCCATTACCCTCAGTCACTTAGTGATACCAGAAGACAATGTTTTCTAGTGAGCCAATATTTTGGTATCGAAGTTAAAAAAAAATGCGGAAAAACGAAAAATAAATGGTTAGAAATCTCCATCTGGCGACTACATAGATGAAAATATGACTATTGTTATATTAAATTTAAAAAAGAGCATCTGGTCTCGTAAGAAAAATGCCTTTATTTAAAGATGGTCAAGTAAACGAAGTAAATGAAAAATAAAGTAGAATTTGAAATTTATCTTATTAATTCCAACTACTCGATATCATCATTTCTTTTTCATTTTCATCTATTTTAATTTACTCCGTTTACATCAAGGTCGGTATAGACGAAACTCCAGATGAGCGAAAAACTAGCTGCGCAAAGCATTGTTGGACAAAACCTCCGGCCTTTATTCTTTGCTTTCAAAATCATTTCTCGTGTGGTTTTTGGATAACACAAAGATAAAATTTCACTCTTTTTAATAGTTTTGGACTTTTCTAGGCTTTAAAATACATCGGATTAAATTTCCAGTTGTTTTCAAGTTAAAAATAGTGCTTGAACATAGGGCCGGCCAGTGTAACAGCACCTTAAGGTGCGGATACACGGTGCACCATTGCACGCAATGTTGCAGAAGTAGGATCGTTTTCTACTCCAGCAACATTGCGTGCAACAAATATTGCATGGTGTGACATGGCTTGCAACATCGATTGCCTACATCACTGCGTGCAAGTTGCACCGTGTGTCTTCGTTCGTGGTCACCCTGTGTTATTGCCCGCAACTAATGCTGGGTAATAGTACCAATAACACCTACTGCGCATGTGCAGTGTTGTTTTTTTTTTTTCAAAATGGCGAGCGAAAACCAAAATGGCGGAGGATTTTCTCGAGGACTTGCTAAAATCAAACAATGGGTTGGTTGGTCTTGGACGTATCTCTGGGGCTTGTGGTTCCTCCTGGTCATCTTTCTTCTCTATGTTCTGCGGACTCCACTCCGTCTTAAAGAGAATTTTAGTCTCGGTGAGTTTGGACACTCGACTCAAGTGAAGCTTTTGACCGCGCGCTTCGGAAAATTTCTGCCAAAAAAATTATTTTTTATTCTTTTATTTTAAGAAAAGGCCTTGCGCTTTATATTAACAGTTATTTTTCTTTTCCATGATGTCCCAAATTTATATGTTTCCGCTCTATTTTCATTTTTTATTTTCAATTTCATTTATTTACTCAGTAAGCTTACTTAAATGACCAACAAAAAACGAACTGAACCTGTTCTTAAAATGATTGTTTTTTGTCTAAAAATAAAAAAAAACGTAAGCTTAAATATTGTAAGGTTATGAAAATAAAGAAATTTAGAGGTTAAATCCGTTTAATTTCTTTGAAAATATTGTTAAAACATTACTTCCTTTCATTCTCTCCTATTTCCTCTCTTTCATTTGATTTTATCTTCTTTAGAAGCTCATTTTTAAATTTTCTTCGCTTCTTTCGATTTTTTTTAGTAACCTGAGAATTTAATTGTATCTCAACTATTTTTAATTATCCTAGAGTGGATTATTAATAAAAGTGTGTTCCTTTGTGGGAAAAAAAATTTTAAACATAGAATTAGCACTTCATAAAAAGCTCTCCCAAACCATTTGTAATGAAAGATTTATATTAAGATTATTAAGGGATTCTTTGGCATCCTAAAGATTGAACAAAAAAGCATGTTTACATTATTCTAATTATACATTTATATCTGAAAAAATTATACATGGTTTTCTTTCTTTTCTTACTGTATTTATTCCTCTTTTGAAGTCATCATGTTCTTGAATACCCTAACTCCTAAATTTTATGTGGCACTTACTGGAACATCGTCATTCATATCTGGCATTATATTGGTGAGTAATAGTAATGACTAGGCACTTAAGTAAAGATATTTATTTTATTTTCATTTCATGAAGTAAATCAAGACTTTCAACTTCAAGGAATGTCCTATCGTACCAGAGTTATGGTAAACAAATTCCATGCAAATGAGAAAGACCTATCCCAAACTTGAAATGTCCATATTACTATTCTCATCTATCTTTAGGAGTTCTAAAATATTAGGATATGCCTCCCCCAGACCCTCCACCCTCCTCAAATAACCCACTGGAGTTTTCAGTACCTTTATTGTGGTTGAGGTATAGATACACTTCATAGATCCCACCCAGCCCCCCCTGAAAATTCTACACTCCTGAGTGTGGTATACAGCAGTTTGGGAAAAGGTTGTCATTGTTATGGAGATTTAACTAGAACTGCTATCAATGGCTTCTTTTGGCTGTCAACAAGACTAAAGGTTTTGGTATTAAACTATGCTGAGGGACCTATGTCTTGGAATGACCTATCCAGGGCTTGAAAAAACAGCATGCCAAAGGCCAAAATGCAAGTCAAATTTTACTAATGGCAGGTGAAAACAATTTTGAACTGTCAAACAAAGAATGAAATGGCAGGGAAACTTTGCTACACCAAAATTATTTGTCCTGCCAAAAATAAAAATTTGTCTAGCCATTTTTATTTTCTATTTTGAGCCCTGCTATCACCTAAAGTGTATGTTGCTTTGCAATCCAGGCACCCTTTATAAGCCATATATGAATAAGGGAATGTTCTTGTAAGTTTTGAGATCATTTTTGTTTTTTCAGATCTTTGAATGGTGGTATTTTCGAAAGTATGGTACTTCGTTCATAGAACATGTCTCATTATCTCATCTTGGGCCATTGCTAGGTGGTGGTGATAATTCACAACAAAATTCATCTCAAAATGTTTCTGGTACGTCTGATATTTTACTGTGCAACACAATACTGTGGCCAACCCACCCGGTAAAGGTTTTTTTTTTTACAAGTATAAGTTAGCCAATCAGATAAGGAGAAATTATCTGGCACATGTGCTGGGGGATTCACTCTGTCATGACAGTACTATTTGTATCTGTTAAACAAATTCTAGCTCTCTGATTGACTAACTTGTACAAAAATACATTGGGTGGCCTGCAGTACACCTATCTACTAGTATGCTTATTTTTCTACATGTATAAGCTATTTCATTCCTTTTTTTTTTGTTTTTGTTAAATTTTTTCCCAGAATGCAAAGTATGGCGGAATCCAATGAATTTATTTAGAGGTGCTGAATATAACAGGTAACAGGTTTTAATAATTGATAAAATTAGAGCACTGGTAGAGTACTAGTATTGAAAAATATAGTTTATCCTCACTGTTTGTACTTGTACATATTCTAGATATCTTTGGGTAACTGGCAAAGAGCCCTTAACTTATTATGACATGAATCTGTCAGCCCAAGATCACCAGGTAACACCAAACTCCAAATTCAGAGCTCTTACCTAATTATAACCATAATTATGATTGGATGATTTACACGAGAAACAATGGGAAGCCATTTCAGTGTTGCAGTATACTGTGTATGTGCTGTAAACAAGTACCATACATTCCCCACTCATATGAAAACTAGAGGCAGGGGAGGCTCTTCATTAACTCTCTTTCACAACCTTCTGTCTATTTTGCCTTTTCTCAGACATTTTTTACATGTGATGCTGATGAGACAAGTTCAAATACTTGTGATGAAGGTAGCTATATGTCATACCTTTCCCCTGCCAATACTTGGTGCGATAATGGTAACACTTATTGTCTCTGCTTGATATGATTTTATTTTTTTAGTAATGTTGAAGGCATGGCGAGAACGTGACCAAGAAAAGAGAATAAAAGCTGCTCAGAGTGCACTCACAACTGATCCCAAGTGAGAAAAAAAAAATTTATAATTAAAATGATTTTTAATGAACACACTAAGAGGAAAGCATCATGCCATTATACCAGCCATCCTAAACTCTTGTGTTGTTCCAATATTATTTACTGGTACTATAATTTAATGTTTTTTTCTGTTTGTTTTTGTTAGTTGTCCAACAGCTTTAATACTTTTGGCTGAAGAAAAAGCTCAGACGATAACAGAGGTGAGAATTTAAAATAGGTAATTGGCAAAACAAAACAGTACCAAATATAATGAAATTTTTTCTCATTCAAAAACATTTTTTCTAACCAACAAGAAGCAATCTGTGAGAACCCTCTACAAACAGCCCATCTTGGAAAAATAACAAGAAATTAGAGTCTTCTGAACTTGATATAACAATTATAGCTGAAAAATATTTGTACCATTAAGAAATTAATCTTGTTTCATTCTATTTTTCCTTTCTAATGCAATAGACCTTTTCCATTTGGGTGTTGTTTTCCCATTTCAGACCATGTGTCATTCCCCTGGGTTTTATATCTTTGCTTAATGGTAGCCATGAGAAGATATGTATGTACCTCAAACAAAGAATCTTATTTCCAAGAGGATGACATGGTCTGAAATGGTAAAACATTATGTCATAGCTGAAATTGTCTATTTATTCCTATCCTGTCCAATTTCCCACCAGGCTGAGTCATATCTTTCAAAAGCTTTGAAAAAAAGTGAAGAGAATCTGAGGAATGGAGCACTATCAAGCAGTGAAGCAAAAGAAGATGCCATACATAGTATGTAGAGAGAACTTCTACACCATCATTTAGCTCAGGAAACAACTTGATGATCTGTTGTCTATTTGTAGTAGCCCGTAAATATTTCATTATGTGTGGGTAAATTTTCTCATAGGAAAAAACACTAATATTTGTGTATATATCCGTCGACGACTGGCTATGTGTGCTAGGAAACTGGGCAGGACTAAAGAAGCTATTAAAATGATGAGAGATGTAAGTGCATAGAAGTGATTCATATGGTCTGGTCAGGGAACATTGATCAAGTTATTAGTTTATATTGGCTCTTGATCTCATTTTCTTCCAAATCTTCATCCACTTGGATAAAACTTAATTTTGAAAATTAAATCTCATTTGTTTGTCTCATTTATTTGTCATGTCTGAAGAATAAATTGGATTCTGGAATAATTTCTTCATTTTATTTGTCTTTTTTCAGCTTATGAAGGAGTTTCCAATGATGAGTGTTTTGAATATCCATGAGAATCTAATAGAAGCACTTCTAGAGATACAAGCATACACTGAAGTACAGGTAGATGTAGTGGTAATATTGTTAATAATAGAGGATTTGTACACTTGTTATAATTTTCTCTTAATGTTTCATTTTTTCTTTTATAGCAAGTACTTGCTAAGTATGATGGTGAGTATTCTCCTAGAATATACTCATTTTGTATTCATTCTTGTAATTGTGGTGATGATGATGATGATGCATGATGATACATGATGATGATGATACATGATGATGATGCATGATACATGATGATGATGCATGATACAATGATGATGACACGTGATGATGATGCATGATGATGATGCATGATGCTGCTGCTGCTGATGATACATGATGATGATGCATGATACAATGATGATGACACGTGATGATGCATGATGATGATGCATGATGCTGCTGCTGATGATGATACATGATGATGGTGATGATACATGATGATCCATGATGATGATGATACATGATGATGATGATGGTGATGATACATGATGATCATGATGGTGATGGTGATGATACATGATGATCATGATGACACATGATGATGATCCGTGATAATGAATGATAGAGGATGACGATACTTATAGTTTAGAGACTGTTGTGAGTGTTTTGTTTACAAATAAAGGCACGCGCTGACTGTACAATGAATGAGAAATTTCAATACTGCATGAAGCGAAGCTAACACTTTTAATATTCAATCAGAGTTCACTGCAGTACACAAATATGTCGTGGCCGTAAAAGCATGCATTATCACCGTGCATTATTACAATAATGCACGCTCGGGCTTGATGTCATCACATACAGCAAGATCACGTGATCGATTTTAGCCAATGACACGCGAGGATTTTGTACAGTGAACGATGATTGAATATTAAATGATGATACATGATGATGATGATACATGATGATGATGATGATTATGATACATGATGTATGGGATGATGATGGCTGTAATGGCAGTAATGAACGTCTAACAGTCCAATATCATGTCTAGATATAACACTACCCAAGTCTGCTACAATCTGTTATACTGCTGCATTGCTCAAAGCAAGGGCTGTCTGTGATAAGTAAGTACAATGTAATAGAACGCAAATTGCATAGGTGCATTGTAGAAAACAGCATTGATACTATGATATCTTGTACACAAACTGCATACACACACATTTTTAACTTCTTACGAATCAATTCAGTTGTTTCAGTCTGTGTTTTTGATGACTTTATTTTCCTTTATGTTACTTTAGGTTTTCACCTGAAATAGCAGCTAAACGAGGGTTGAGTCCTGCAGAGATGGCAGCAGTAGAAGCCATCCATAGAGCAGTGGAATTTAATCCTCACGTACCAAAGGTACAACCACCCCACAGGGTGTTGTCATGACTGTTATTGAGTTGTAGAGGGTGATGATGATGATGATGCAGTTTTTGTGTTGCTGGTGTAACTGCCATTGATGTTGCTACAGTTGTTAGGAACTGTTTTTGATGTGGTTGTTGCTATAGCACTGCTGATGCTGTTGTTTTTGTTTAGTTTCAATTGAATTCTCATCATTCCAAATTTTAACAGTATCTTCTAGAGCAAAAAAGTCTTGTACTACCACCTGAGCATATTCTTAAACGAGGTGACAGTGAGGCTGTTGCATATGCATTCTTTCATCTTCCTCATTGGAAAAGAGTGGAAGGAGCCATTAATCTTCTTCACTGTACATGGGAAGGAAGTAAGTCTTAAAGAATTTTAAAATGTTAACTTAAAAATGGAGGGTAGAGGTCTAACAGCATAGAGGGGTGATAGCAGAGCCTAGCAACCAACAAGATGTAACCATAGCAACCATGCAATGGGTTAAGCTCCACATGATCTATGATGCTAAGCCCAAATTCAATCAGGGTATTGTGTTGCAAGTTGCAGTAAGAATTGCGTAGAGTAGCATTGGTTTTGCCACATGGTAATGATGTGTTTTAATGAGTCCCACTGGTTCATCACATACATGTATCTTTCTTCCAGCATTTCGTCTTGTTCCTTACCCTCTTGAAAAAGGGCATCTGTTTCATCCTTACCCAGGATGCACTGAGAATGCTGACAGGGAACTTATGCCAAGTAAGTAATGCATGTACTCTTTTTCCATGACCATAATGAGCGTTCATAGTAATACATACTGCATAAACGTTTTCTTTGCTTCCACAGCAAAAATTATTTTTGTCTTATGAAAATTTTTTCTAAAATTTACTTGAATGACCATGAAACAAAGGTTTCAAGTCGAGGTCAGAGCAGAAAAATGCAGTAAATGTACACATTTGTCCATTCTAGCCTCAAGTTAAAACCATTGTTTCATGGACATCTCAGCAAATTCCAGAAAGGTCATCTCACAGTAGAGCATTTTTACATTGTTTTAATACTAGTTGTTGTTGCATCTAGTTCATCATGTCCTCTCAGTTTACCCCAAGAAGGAGCTACCATTCTTTATTCTCTTCACTGCTGGATTATGTTCTTTTACTGCCATCCTTGCTCTTCTTACCCATCAGTTCCCAGAACCTATGGCCAACCTGGCACGCACTGTAAGTACATAACAAATTGTTTTTATTTATGGTTAGAGACTGTTGTGAGTGTTTTGATTACAAATAAATGCATGCGCTGACTGTACAATGAACGAGAAATTTCGAATACTGCACGAAGCGAAGCTGAGTGCAGTATGGAAATTTTGAGTTCATTGTACAGTCACCAAGTGCGTTTATTTGTAAACAAAACACGAACAAAAAGTCTCTAAAACTTTTAATATTCAATCCGAGTTCACTGCAGTACACAAATATGTTGCGGCCGTAAAAGCGTGTATTATCACTGTGCATTATTACAATAATGCATGCTCGGGCTTGATGTCGTCACATACAGCAAGATCACGTGATCAATTTTAGCCAATGACGCACGTGGATTTTGTACAGTGAACGATGATTGAATATTAAAATATATGAAATTCTTTTGAATAAGGATTGCCATTACAATTAAAGGAGCAATCAATGCCTTGGCAACTAATACTATAGCAACCAATCCCTTATGATGATAATGTCATAGCAACTAATTCATTGTCATAACAACCACGTCTTGGCAACCAAATGCCTTGCTAACTAATGCCATAGCAACTGGTTGGCTTAGTAACAAATTTTATTAAAACCAGAGCTACAACAACTGAGCTCTAGAAATTGTCATCATAGCATCCAAAGCCTTGGTAACCAATGACATAGCAACCACTGTCATAGCAACCAAAGCCTCAGTAACCAATAGAATATAGAGTAAATTGTTCCCAGTGCACACAGTTTTCAATACTTCATTTTCACTCTTGTATATGCTCTCACATTTGCATAAATGTTTTTCATTTTGTGTATGTTTGTGAATTCCCTATGGATTCCGTTCATCTTTGTATTCTGTTGACAATCTTTTTTGTGTGTTTTTGTAGTGTCTTGTCTGGATCACTGCTCCATTCACTCTCATTATTCAGAAGTTTGAAGATTTCTTCCCTGCGCACATCTGGCAGCAGTTGACCAGGATCTAGACCCATCATCATCATGAGACACCTCAGACCTGTTAGGGCTACTTTTGTTGAATTGTGGTTAACTCATTGGTAGTTGTATTAAATTGATTGTTCAACTTGCATTAATTTCTCAAGTTGAAAGAAATTAAAGGAAAGAAACTAAAAGAAATATTTTTAGCAGTTCTGGTACTATAGCTCAACTCAGAAAAAATTAACTTTATTTTCTAGACAAGTAAGAAAGTGTTTAGCATAGACTCCAATGATACAATGGAGAGATATTCTCTGCTTTGTTAATGGACTTCCTGTGGAATGATAAACCACAGGGAACCCAACCTAGCAAAATTACAAAGATGCAAGCAAATCCATAAGCTAACAGGCCTTTTTGTCCAAAACATAATTTCAAATAACATAACTGAAACGAAGGCTGGCAATTAAAATACTCTATGTATGTCGTTAAATTCAGAAAGTATATATTTATCTAGAGGAAGAGGAACAGACTATAATAAAATAATATCAAATACAAGCATTTCATTTTTTTTTATTTTTCCAAGTGCCTTTATTTTTTCAAACTACAGAAGAATGCAAGTTTCTACTTTGTTCTGTAATCTAGGATGTATTATTGTCTCATCTCTGTCTTAATATTATCTGTATTAAGATTTTGAACTGTGAGCTAAGATCTATTAATATTATCTGCTTTGAGACCATAAGAGTCTAATCTCTTATCATTGTTTTATTCATGATATTATAAGACTTGCCTTTTAATATTTGCAAGCAGTGCTTTCTGGTATTTAATCTGCTCAATACTTCATCTTTTTATGATGTGTTTTCTATGGTATAATTATTATATTCTGCAAGTACTTTGTAATATAAATTTTTTTGTCCAACCTCTCTTTAAGTTATTCTTATCTATCTATGCATGCCTTTCTTATGTCACTTCTACCAGCATTATCTGTGCAAGGCTGGTCTATAATCAAGTGCAATAGATTCAATGTGCTTTTAGATCTTTCTCTCTTAAAAAGCACAGAAAAAACCGGTTTTTCTCTTAACATTTCTTCCACTTTTGCCCTCCATTGCCACAAGCCTTCCCACTCTTGGATCTTATCTCCATCTTCCCAGGGTTTTGCCCCTACAAAATGGATAACATCAGGGATTGTACCAAGCCTTTCCATGTGCCAATGAGTACAGCCATACCTAACATGAATATGATGCCATCTGCTCTTGTACAGTTCAGTAAAGAAGAATTCATCAGGTCCCATAAACGTTTTCCTGTCTCCTATAACTGGCTGTGAGCTGGCCATAAAATAGTAATCAAGTCTTGGTTCCAGTAGCATAAGACACCCATGCACACCATAGTTATTATCAACAGAATTTTGAATCAAATCTTCAGGAATTTTTTTCCCATGCCAGTAGTCATGGTCCTTTATACTAGAGCATATCCCTGCTGGGGCTGGTAAATCAAATAGATGATCAATATTCTGTAAGACCAGTAAGTCAGCATCCATCCAGAGCAGCTTGTTGTATTCGGTGAACTTCAACATCCTTGCTTTAGTTAAGCTATAGTTAATCCATTGTTTTTCATTTCTGTAACCTTTACCTCTTAAAGTACTTCTCACTCTAGTGTCAATGTACCCTACTTTAATAACTCGATTAAAAACCTTACGAAGAAGTTTTAGTGCGTCTACGCTGACGTCAGGCGTTACCATGACAACAAGTTCATGTTTAGTATTCTGTTGCCTTAGAGACCAAGCGAGGGTCAGAGCCCCCTTAACATAGTCGTCACCACACATGACAAGTGTTATGAAGGCATACCGAGGGCGTGGAACACTTATCCTGAATTCTTTCTTCAAGTATTTGGTATCTATTGGTATTGACTGCGCATGCTCCCTTTGAGGTCTACTAGACCTAGGCCTCTGGTCGTATGCTGTAAGAGTAGACCGAGAGGGCTTGGTGGGGCGTTTTCCACAGGAAGTTCGTGGTCTCAGTTTCTCGCTCATTTTACTTCTGGCCTTTCCATTTTAACAAGCTAAAACGAAAAGGTACAAAGTTATAGAAAAAAAAAATATGGCTCTGGTACTGTCTTAGCCTTTTGTCCCAGTAGAATAGCCTTAACGGTATTCTTCAGTCTTGTATACAAGCAAAACGCTCAAATATTTTGTATGTCTCTATTATCAAATACTCTCTACTCCCATCTGTTTTTCCTCTCTTCCTTTCCCTTTCTCATTTAATTTTTTCCCCAATTTTCGAGAGAGAGAGTCTCGGTATACCTAAAAGCCGAGATTACAGAAATTTTAAAGGTCTTTTCCAAACTTTTTGTATATCGAATATTAAAGTCGTAAGGTACGTACGATGGAGATTTTACCATAGTAGCAATTATGTTCTTCAATCTTTCCTTCTGAAGCCGGTGAAAAAATAAATAACTGGTGCTAAGGAGATATTATTTTAGCACTTATTTGCCAACAACATTGGATACCAAGTCCTTTCAAAATGAGAACTCTTCTCCATTCAAAACAACCGTTTTCTTATGATTTTTGTCCGTAGCTCAAGTTCAAATCTCTACTTTAGTTTTAGTTCGTAGAGATCTTTTCTGGCAGGGAATACCTCTTTTTATGCGCTGGTCAGCTTTAAATTAAACAGCCTACATATCCGGTGACTAGTATGTTGTTTTTCTTACTGACAGGTTGGATTTTGAACATTGTTTTCTGTATAACATCTCAACAAGCTAATTGAAACAACAATTTTGAGTAAATTCGCTATCACAAGACTCAAATTGAATTGTAAGCCGTACAACCTAGCTGTAAACTCACCAAAATTCATGTCAAAAGTGACTATAAACGCCTCTACTTGTTCTTTCTGTGAACCAAACGCTTACCTCTTGAATCTGAGAGGTTTTTATTCTCTACAAAATCGTTGGCAAAACAAGATCTTAACAGCGAGGCAGACAAAACAGAAGCTTGCTCCGGGCTCTTAACGGATTAGAAAATTTCCATAGTTTTGTTGCTAAAGTGAATCAATCTCTAAATCCTAAAGCCGGTGGCATCCCAGACAAAAGGTGTTCTCGACTGTGAACTGACAAAAACAATCCTGTAAAAACCTACACTACAATTAAATCTACAAACTACAAAAATACCACTTAAAGGAAAAACTCCAAAAAATCTTACCTTCTTGGAGAAATTGGATCGATTTGGAGCAATATAGTTGCGTTATACGACGATTTTGTAATAGGATTTTTTTGACCTCAGGCCAAAGCAAGGACTCGAACAATTATTAGAAACGTCTGTTTCTATGGCAACTTGCTCCTAACTCTGACCTCAAGTGTCATATAAAGCACTGGTAAATTCGGAAGGGTTTTAAAGCGATTATTTCTAGGGATTAAGGGCAAAATGTTTAGAAAAGATAAATATAATTTAAAGTAAAGATATAGTAACATACCATTCGAATATGCTGAAAATCTTGGTATCCTGTTGGGTTAAGGACTCCGAACTAGTTTGTTTTGCTTCGGGATATGACTCCACTGTTTGAGATGTTTTATCGTTTTGTTCCAGCTGTTAGTGTTTGTGAATATATTTTATTCTCGAGGGGGGAGGGGGTCGTGTTGCTAGAGGATGTTCGAAGAGGAGTTTGATTTTGCGACAGATTTCACTTCAAATTCCAAATTCCAACAACTTTAACCAAAAAAAGAGAAAGAGGAAGCAAAAAAAGAAAAGATTAATAAAAAATTTAAGACAACGCGTGGAAAAACGTCAAAAACAATTAAAAAAAAAAAAAAATGATTGAGAAGAACGAAAAGAGAAAAAATAATAGTGAAAGAACAGAAAATGTAGCTAAAGAAATGAGAAGAAACAGAAAAAAGAAAGAAAGAAAAAGGAAAAAGAATGAACGAATGAAAGGATGAAAGGATGTGATGGAAAGAGAAAGACAGAACCACCAAACTTGCACACTTTTTGAGGAAATCTGCACAGTTTTAAAAACTTTATAACACAAGGCGGAACGTTGTAATAGGACTTTTATTAAGCAAATTCAATTCGTAAACTTACGAATACAACAGTACTCTGGTTAATGCTCAAAAAGCGAATTATTTGATGATAAACTTTCTACTATAGTCGCTTCCACACGAACAAGTTTTCCTTGACAAGTTTTTTTTTACTCGTTTTGTGCTGGTGTACACACGACTCAGTTTTCCCTCTAAAGGTCTCCTGGTTCAATAACTAGCGTGCCAGCTTTTCAACAAGAAGATTTGTCAGTTAAAACGTGTTCGTGTAGAAGATGCGTCATTGCAGACATTTGTCATTGTTGATCAATCTAAAATATAAATAGCTGCCTAAAATCGTGATTTTCAAACAAGCAAGCGCACAATTCAATGAATATACTTCAAAACTTCAAAAGCCAATACATACGACAATAAATGTGATTTATTAATAATATCTAATATTTAATTTTTAGTCATCTCCGATAATCGGACTCTATGTTTTGGTGTTCAATAGTATAGGGTATCGAATGAAAAAATCTTCTCAAATTTAAAAATTGGTCAATAATGCTGTTGCAGTAAAACTAATCTACAATTTGGGATCGTTAATATTAATTGGGTTACTATGCTAAATTTAAGTTTAAAGTACATCTTTGATACTCAATGAATACCAAGATCCCTTGCGCACCTCATCAAAAAGAGATCCCAAAATAGCTGCAATGGCACTTGATAGTTCCCAGATTCCTTGCGCACTTAAGGCTGTTAAGGACCTCAATAGATCCCAAGATCGCTTGCGCACCTAAATTAAGATCAAGTGACGGCAGTTAAAGTACTCAATATATCCCAAGATCCTTTGCGCACCTAAGTTAAAATTACATAAAGGCTCTTAAAATTATTTTTAAACCTCAAAAGATCCCAAGATCGCTTGCGCACTTAACCTACAACCACGCGAGGGATCTTCAGATACCTACTAGAGACCGAGATCCCTTGCACATCAAAGCTACGATAAAGTAAGGGCTGTTGAAGTGCTAAATAGATCCCGAGATCCCTTGCGCATCAAAACTACGATCAAGTAAGGACTGATATAATCCTCAGTATATCCCGAGATTCCTTGCACATCTCTAGGGACCAATCATTGTGATATTGGCATAAGAATGTCCAATCAGGTAGCAAGATACTATCAAAGCTACATATAACATTTACTTTCTGTTCTTCTTACAATCAATGGCATAGCAGTAGCCACTGTGTTCATTATGGTGGATATTTCTCTACCTTTTCTCCTTAAAGCTGAATAGACCGACCAGCTGTGCAATCCTTGGCAGCCTAAAATCTATTTCCCCATGTTTCTACTACTTAATCTTCACTTGAACCAGGATGAACCCTCAGAGGGACCCAGGAACCCCCCAACTCGTGTCTTGAGGAAACCTACCAGAGAGCTTTCTTCTGGTTCTTCACTCTGGGTCAAGTTTTTAGTCTCTTCGGGTCTTTCACGGGAAAACAGCTTACCTAAGATTGATTTATCTTCAGGAATCTTGCTTTCTTCAGCGGTCTTGTTCCTGTTATCCACTTTGGCGTTGTCAAACCCGAAGCTAAATTTTCTGTCGTTCAGACTCGGCATGGACTGTGTGTTTGGACTGTACAAGGGAGATCTCGGTGGCTGTTGCTTGTAACGGTTCTCTTTCTCGTAGTAATCATCGCTCCAGTTTAAACCAGACGATTGGGATGTCAGATGCATGGACTGAGATTTTACTGACAGGTAAGAACCATCTCCGTACTGGTATGGGTTTGTGTAATCTTGATACAGAAGTTCGTCATTTGATGCTGTGACATCTATAGTTAATCCAACATTATGGCCGTACTCTGTGCTCGCGATTTCATAATCCTGTTCGATTCTTGTGTTCAATATTCCTTGATTTTCCTTTTCTTTTTTCTTCTTTGCTGCTCTCTCCGCCTTTTTGATTTGTCTTAGTCTCCATGTTGTGTAATCCATAGCTTCTAACTCTTCAGGAGAGATGAGTTCCTCCTCTTCGTCGTCATTATATCTTTCTTCAAGTTCCAACTGATGTTCTGCTAAGAGCTGTCCTTCTATTCCGTGTACTATCTCATTTCGACTTCCAAACTCTTCCCTAGCGTCTTTAGACAGTTGTTCTATCTGGTTCGTTAGTTCACCTATGACAGTTCTATCTTCAAGCTCCGTTTGCTGTTCTTTTGCTTCGTTTGTTTTAGAAATGTCAGTTAATGACTTTAAAACGCTCTTCCAAGTAAGTCCCACGACAGATTCCTCGTTACTTGTCTGATTCCCTTGAGGTAAGGAGTTTACTTCGCGTTTACTAGCGTTGCTATCGAAATGCATTTCAATATTTGGAAGCGAGACGCGTCTATTAGGAAGGCGGCTGTTCCTAGAGTCCATCAACGGTCTTTTCACATCATTGATGCTGGAGCTGTTGCCCCGTGAAGGTTGTCCATAGTCCGTAAGCTTTAATTCTGATTTGCATCTCTGTGGTATCCCCAGAGCAGCAGGTCCTTGGACGATGCTCACAGAATGAAGCTCTTTAGGATCATTCTTCTTGTCTTCAGCTAGCGGAAGTTCCAACTCAGAAGCTAGTAAAACAAGCTTATTGTCATTGTCTTTCTTTTTGCCTGCTTCACTAAGGTTGACAGTCATGGTATCGCTAGCTTTAGTCTCGTCCTCTTCTGCTCCTGCTATATTCCACACGGACTTCCCGATTCCTTTTAAAGTCGAGGATATCGATTCCGCAATCACTGAAAATGAAAGGTCCGAGTCGTTCTTTATTTCTTCTTTAGGCTTGGTAAAGTAAACCGGAATGTTCATCTCAGATTTACCCATGTACACCACTCTACTGGATGAAGAATTGGTCTGCTTTCGCGCTTCCAGATTGACAGTATTTGATTTAGCATTAGTGTTAAGTTTATTGTTGCTTTGTTTATTGGTTCCAGTGCTTGGAAGAGCAAGATTGACAGAAGATGGAAGAGTACCGTTAGGTGTATTACCGTTGGGAATAATATTAATTTTGGAAGCGCTGTTCCTGTCATCCTCTGTAACATCTTCTTCTCTGGAGTTGTTTGAGACGGACAACATCGAAGGGTATCTATTGTTGTAGTGAACAGTGTGGAACGTAAAGTCCATCCCATTTTCCATTCTGCTTCTTTTCTTTCTCTCATCTCTTAGTCGCGCTCTCTTCCTTTTGATACGCTTGTGTATCACACAAGATATTCCCACAGGAACCCCAACGACAAACATCAGCATCAAAATTGGCATTAAATGTTTGAGAACGCCCCATTCAAAGCCACCACCTTCGCTTTGATCTGCTTGATTACAAGGACCGAAGAACTTAAGCCCAACACTCATAATCGGATACTTTTCCGAAAGAGCTTCTTGGAACGACGGCTCGATCCCCCCGGAACTGGTAGTGAGTTTTTCCTGGACGTTTTGCAGTAGAGTTTTGTCACAGGGGGAGTAAGGCACCGTGTTGAGAATTAGCGTAATTTGTTTGCGTTTTTTGTTATAAGACTTTATCCATACGCTGCCAACATCATCGTCGATGGCGTACTTAGCAAATCTCGAAATGAAATCGAAACGCACCATCACGTCTGAAATAAAATTTACCAGGTTAAATTTCGTTCTTATCACAAACTCGTGATTGTGATTGCCTTTGTTTTCACGGACGTGTATCCGTAAAACATCTTGTGCGGTTGTGCCTTCTGAATTCGTTGCCTTCAGTAGAAAGAGAAATTTCCCTCCATTTCCAGCAAGAGGGAAGCCGTAGACAGTTCTAGATTCAGAGTCAAAATGAAGCCAAGAATTCGGGGAAATCCTTCCTCCATTGATAGTAAACATTGAAAGTTTTAAGTTTTCTTTTCGCCCGACGTAATAAGTCGGATAAAACGTATCGTCAGGGATCCTAAAGCGAAAACCCTGACCCACAAATGAAGCCACCTGGTCCATGGGTTTTAAGAGCAATGGAACGGGACGGGTTGCCTGTGTTACAAGGTGAGTTGTGTTTGACTGTAAGGCGCTAGTGATTGCAGGTTTGGCGGTTGAATTGATTGATACCATTGAGAAGAATAACTTTAAAACGGCCAGTGCTTTTGACATGAGAGAATAGGGTTGCAGCAGACGAGCGACCAGAATTGTTAATCATTGCCTCGTTGGTTGTCTCTGGGCATTTGAATGTACGTCTTCTCTTTACTCTTTGTGTGCGCGTTCATTTGAACCTTAAAGAAAAACAAAACAAAAAAAAAGCGAAATCTGTCAAGTGTGTCGGGTCGTGGGATGCAGAAAGAAATGGCGGGAATGATTACATCTTAAAATATTTTATCGTGGAAATACCTGTGCAGTGTCATCGCTGTACTTAAATTTAGAGCTGACAGATTTACTGCGCATGACCACAGAAACCACAACATTTATTGCTTGATCAAATTATGAAACTTCGGCATCACATTAGATGACACAGAAATACATCTTGAGTAAGTTACTAACGGCTTTACAATATCATTTTTAAAGGATATAAATCGTTTAGGTGGCCAAGTTACCGGCGTTCATTAAAAATCATATTTTCAAACTGAATATTTTTAAATTAAAAAAAGGGTTGTAATTTTTGAAATTGTGAACAGTAGAGAAAGGTTCTAGTTTTAGCCTTGTTGGATGGTTGGTTGATTGGTTGATTTTTTCAAATTTTCAATTGTTTAAATTTATTTTCTTATATCATTGCACCAACATGGCCGCCATCATCGGCGATTCCATTTTTATTCAAGCATTACAAAAAAACTAACTTATCAGAGATATTTCAAGTTTAAAAATCTTGAGCAAGTTTAAATTCTATATAAACTAAATTTCCTCTCCTTTTAATGGATTTTTTCCTCGCCATTGATACCGCTGCACTAAGTTGTTTGATTCAGTGTTTATAAATAAACACTAGATTTGGTTACTAACTTATCAATAATGAATATCGTTTCAACCAAAACGTCTTACGCGGATTCACCGCTCAATTAAAACCTCAGTTTCTTTTATGTTCGCAAAATTTGCGTCATTTAGAGAGCGGAGAGCGTCAGCCAACAAGCTCGGCGACTCGTAAATATGGCGACCCTACCAAAACCAGAATCGAAAAATGAAAAATCTCGTTGCATCCTGAATTTTTCTGTTATAACTTTTTCTATGAATTGATCTGAAACTCGGAGAAAGAATAGTCACCTACAGAATTTATTACGTAAAGTATATGAACAAATTTTACTCTAAAAATAGTACGATTAATTCTTTGATAAGATAATTTTATTTTTCTTTCAATTTTTTGTCATTTCTATTAATTTTTTTGTCTATTTATCTATCCATAGTTATCGCAATCAGTTCTTTTCTTTAATTGATTTTTTTTTCGCGATGAGTATCGAACTCCTTTTTCCTCAACAAAAGAAAATACGGAACATTTTCCTGTAATTATAAACATTCTGATATCGTTCGGGTAATCGTTTCTCGGCATTGTCCGATGAAAAATATAGAAGTAACTTAGATACGACCAAATCAATTTAATGTTTTGTAAAGAAATATCCATAAAAAGGTAAGGATTGGCTTTGTCATTCGAAGAAAAACGGTTATTGAGTTCATGAGATGTTCCATGATGATGGAATTAACAGAGAAAGCAGAACTGAATCCGATACTAAGCAGTAATTAAATTACAATTTTTTTAACACCAGACACAGAAAACCTTTTTAAACATACTACAATGTAATTTAGATTGAAAGAACTCGAAGTGTATGGTTCAATATATGGAAAAACGCTTCATTCTTTGGAAAAGTAAAAGAGTTCGGAAACTTGAGTCTTAGTTTGAATTACTTATTTGTTCGGAGTTTTAGGCGAGGAACATTTTCGTATCGACAGCCGGGAGTAAATTGCTTGTTATAATCTGATAGAAAATAATTAAATCTGTTCATGGTAGGTAATGTTTACCTTGAAAATACTTTTAATCGTATGTATATCAGCATTTTTGTTCTCTGCAAATTATTTCGAAATTTTTAGTTCCATTGGAAATTTTTGCTGGGTCAACAACCTTAAATCAGTGTAAGAAGCAAGTTCCAACTTACCTTCTATTGGAGTTTTTTTTTATCCCATCGCTAAACAAAACTTCAAATTCCTTCCTTTATGCATTAATAGACTTGATAGAATTCTTGAAAATCAATATCGATGTAAACTCTCTCATATATAAAGCAGAAGTCGTAAGCTCCTGCTCGTCTAGAATTCAGTAAATAATTCACTCAATTCTCCCAGATATTTCAGATGACGCCCTGTCTAGTGTTCGTCTATACAAAAATTCCTACAGTTTAGGGAAATATTCGGATTAATATTTGATGAGTATAGGTATTTCTTGGCGTGTTTCCCAATGGGAAGCCTATCACGTGACCTTAGGGTATTCAAAATCTCAGTTTGCTGCAAGAATAAATTCGGGAAACTTCTTTAAACCATTCAGAGGATGTATTACAATAGACCTAAACCCTTATGACGTTTCATAGCTAAACTAACACAATCCTTTTCGAAATTTCTTTTCATATTTTAATGTTAAAAACTCCTTTGAGAATTCCAAGACAATAGTAAAAATTAACATGACAAAAAGAGCTACCGAAAGGGTTCTTGGGAGTGTAGGTATTCAACGTCATTATGGTTGAGGCCTATTGCGTAAGTAAAGGGAGAACATGGTAAATTCAATGCTTTATTGAACATTGTTGTGAGTTTCCAAGAATAGAATCTAGTATAAGAATTGATGTTATATTGCTTACAGGCCATCGTGGTAGGCGCTCCTGAAAATTAAGGACGTGTAATTCACTACAGTTTTCGGTAATTTCTCCGACTCTACAAGCGATAACTTTGAAACACAAGTGTAGTTAATCCTTAATTTCACAATAGCGGCTCCGTACCCTGCAATTATTGTTCCTTACATTGGTGAACATAGCCAGTTCTAATACACACGCAGAATAGAATTCCGTAACTGTACCTCTGTTATAACAACTGTCAGCCCGCCATTTTGAAAACAGCGAGAAGAGAAGGCCCTGAGAACGAGGTTGGTTGTTGCACATGTCGGAAAACGTCTATGCTCTTTGCGCATGCCCCGCGCGCAGCTGATTAAAACAAGAGAACGCATCTAGATTCCTTGAATATAATTTTATTATAACCAAAAAATAGAAATTACAACTCTTTACGAATTAACTTTTTATAACGTTTTCTAAATTTCTTTATAAATCAGTTTAGCAAAACATGGAAATGGTATCTGAAGGAACTATACAATGTTATAGTTTCGATATTATGCCGCGAAAATATAGTAACGCGCGCTCTATTGGCGCTGATTTCGTATGAATAAGAAACGCACAGCTGCCTCGACTAATGGCTTCCGTAATCAAGTACTGTGATTGGCTGTTGCGCATTTTCGAGTTATTTGATTGGTTGAAGCCATTTGGGTCGCACGTTGCTGAGCGTTTCTTATTCATTTGAAATCTGCTGTAATGTCCAACCGTGGACTAACTGAACTAACTGAAAGAAAAATATTATGACAAAAAATATTTAAATAAAAAAAATTTCAGTAAAAATTTGATTTCATTTGTCTGACTAAAGAAGCCTTTTTGTCAACAGTTAAGTTGAACTGCTACAATAAGCGCATAATTAAAAAACAAAATATAGAAAGTTAAATTCAACAGAAAAGGAAAAATCGCAAAATTTCATCTTTGCGATCAAGAACCACTAGATTAAATTTATTGAACCTGTAACTGCACGACGCGAACGCTCCATTAAGATGGTCCTAATCGAGTCCTATTTATTTCGTTTCCCAAAGAATACGTACATCGGGAGGTACGTGACGTCAGAACCGCCATATTGGATGAACTTAACATCATCCAACATGGCTACCATGTCTTTGACCAGAGTATCAGTGACGTCACGGCGTAAATCCGCTGACCGAGAGACCCGATTTATCAAAACAAACAATGACGTCACGATAAATAAATCGCTGACTGATCACAGATTCGTTAGTCAAGATGGCGGCTTTTGATTTTTTAAATTTTGCTGAGTCACTGAAATTGAGAAAAGCTGTATCTTTCCACGTTGCTGTCCAGACTCCTCTTGCTTGGATCAATGCTGATTCTTTTTAGTCATAATTGACGTGCACTTTCCGTCGATTATAATTTTAATGCACGATATGACGTCATATCCCGTGGCTGCACTTGAGTTTGAAAGAATTTGTAATTGGTTTTTGAATACTAATAGCGATAGAAATTACAGTATATTCTTGGTGCGGTGTTTTTTATTACCTTTTTTTTTAAAATCTTTTTTTTTGCCAAATACTTCGAAGCAAAACTTTAAATGAATAAACACTGACCCAAGTAGAAATAGTTTCTCTGCAGCTCGCGGTCTTGGATCGCTCACCTTGTACTCTATATCACATTGCTTGTAAGCAACAGTGACATGTCAGTGCTCAGTGCATCCTTCGAATCAGGTATATAACGCATGTTTCTTTCAAGATTGTCCAGCTCTTTTTACAGATTATTACACATTTCTTTTCACGTAAAGTTCTTTTCACAGTGTTCAATTTGTCATTGCCGAATAAAGTTTCCTGCCAAGCTCGTAATTTGAACCAATATTATGTTGTCTAGCTTCAGCCATATTGTTTAAGGTGGGACATAGGCAGGTGGTAGTCTGTAGCCAGAATAGGCTCCTTTTCTTGCGCTACTTGAGTTGGTGCTGCTGCTGTAACTGTATGAAGACGACTTGGTTGCACTCATGGCACCTCCTCCGGACATAGCAGCAGCACCTCCACCAGCTGCACCTCCTTCTCCACCCATGCCAGCACCTCCAGCACCCATACCACCGGCTGCAGCACCCATACCAGCACCTCCACTACCCATTCCACCAGCACCTCCACCTCCTGCACCACCCGCTCCTGCTCCAAATCCTCCTCCTCCAGCACCACCACTAGCACCTCCAGCTCCAGCTCCACCCATACCTTCACCCATTCCTCCTCCTCCACCACCACCACCTCCTCCTCCTCCTCCTCCTCCTCCCCCCCCCCCCCCCCCCCCCCCCCCCCCCCCCCCCCCCCCCCCCCCCCCCCC